>JBBPDC010000038.1:8705623-8721520 GCA_037974485.1 Hemigrammopetersius urotaenia
TATACACCTTGTTATTATTGTTATTGTTATTATTATTATTATTATTATTATTATTATTATTATTATTATTATTGCATCGAATTTGTGCCACGTTCTCCACCAAAAGCAGACCAAGACGCCATCTACAGGCCTTTAGTGGGAACTACACAGACAGAGACGCCTTTTCTCAGTCCGCAGATTGAACTGTATTGAATAGTGAAAGAAGCAATTATTATATTATATTAATTTATGTTATATTATATTACATTGTATTATTTATATTATATTATATAAAAACTACTGTTTTTAATACTAGAGCAAAATAATAGGCTATATGTAATATTCACACATATATACAATATAATATATACACAGTAAAGACAAAAGTGTGAAAATATTCTCATTCTTTTCATCCATTGTGGTATGATGGTATCCAATGAAACCAATCAGCATGCGTTATAAAATACTAGCCTGTACTTTACCCAGGACTGCTCAATATCTATCACTGTCTGTTGTTTTATATATGTATATTTTATATGTCGTTTTAAATATGATAAATTTTTTTAAATTCTTGCATTTTCTGTTGTTGTTTGGTTTGTGATTTCCAAAATAATAAGGTATCAATGTTTACTATACATTTAATTTTTTACATAAATAAATCTATAAATCTGTGAATGTTGTATTGTTTAATTCATAACTTATCCTAAACAATTCCATACAAATTTTTAAGACTGGGAATAAATGAACATTTAATAAGCATTTTGTGTGCAGTTCTGTAACAGTACTGTAATATTTTTAATTGATTTTTTATCAAATTAATAAAAAATAAAGCAGTATATTCATCAAAACTAACTGCTCTAATTGAACTGATTTATTTTGTGTAACATGTATTTGGGGAGCTTCAAAGTTTATGCATTTACAATTAAATCAAGAATTAGACGTGTCACAATATATATTATTTAACACGTGGCACAAAAGAGCTGCTGAGATTTTTTTGAACAGACTGAACAAAGAAGGCTCCTTGGTTTCACTCCGTTTGCAGCTTCCTCTGTCACATCATGAGTCCTGACCTCATTTTGCCCCTGGTCTTCATTCCCCATAAAACCACAAGAGGGTGATCTTTCAATACAGAAACCCCACTGATGTCCTATTCAGCTTGGACATGGTCATTTCGAGCAACTTTCATCAATCATTCACAACTTAGTCTGAAATTCTGAAAGCTAGTCACTACAGTATGAGATCATTAGTTGCAATATCAAAAGCCAATAAATTATTATATGCATTCACACATCCTTTTTGTATTGTGCTACCCCACAGGAAAAATCATGCATATATCATGTTACTCACAAAAACATTTACTCTGTATATAATGTACATCGAACATAAATGTAAGCTATATATAATATATAGTATATATAACAGTAACATATAGTTAAATATAGTAAGTTGTGTATTGCATTATAAATCCATGAATATGGACTGCATAAGACCAGTGAATGCATTTGGCCTTTCAGTGGTTCTTAATGTGGCTCCTGGCCCCCTCGAAATGTAAATACCGCTTAGGCTGCTTTTGCCACACTGCAGCTCATACCACACACACCTGCACGGCAGGCTCAGGAAGGCAGCGTGCATGCAGGGGGGCATGGCAGAGAGAGGATAGAGGGGGATTGTGTGGAGCCGATGAAGCTGGCATGCAGTTGTGCTTAAGCAGCCTGGGGGTAATAACATTATCCAGCTCCGGAGCAGCTTGCCTCCGAGGCCTCGCAGAGCTGGGCCTTATGAATAAACAAAAAGCAGCGGGCCAGAGGATCCCCTTACTGCTGCTCAATTGTGCTTTGAGAACACGCCGCAGCTTAAAAACTCTTAGGATACGTCGGGCCTCGTAGCAAGGGTCCAAGATCTTCTTGATCTGTTTTGTTCGACTTTTTTGCTGAAAAAAATCAGCTTGATTGAATCCATGGATACGAAAGTACTAGAGAGTGGTTCCTAATACATAATACACAAACTGTACTGTGTGGCGCACGGTTCACTTTCGGTCCCCCTCCCATTCTGTGTATGTGTGAGGGGGTGTGTGGGTGTCGTGGGTGTTGGCACTGCTTGGCCTCAGCAACCCAGCAGTCTGGGGTGGCGGTTTGGAAGCGATGGGCTCCACCTGGTGCCACTGAGATGCCAGCACTGGAGCAAAGCCAGGACTGGGCCAAGCACACACCCAGCACACACACATACACAAACAGATCTGTGAGTCAGCCCTGTGCAGCACCCAGCCTGCTCTCATTCACAAACACAAACACGCTGTTCCCTGCTAGCACTAACAAGCTAATGGACTGCTAACATGCACTGCTCTCTTGGTCTGATTGATTTAGTGCTATTTATTAGGGAAAACACTTTTGAAGTGTTTTCACCATAAGTGCACCATTATCTCTCTTCCACACACATACGCCTGTATAGTAAACTGCAGATAATATATACATACACTTTTCTCTAGACACAGCACTGATCCAGATTAGCTGCTGGGTAGTAGAGATTCCAGGCATTCTGGGCATGATGTCTTACTTCCACATTTGACCTGATGCACTAAACAAGCAAAAGTATTCTAAAACAACTGGTCACTTGTATAAATTAATGTCGTTCGGTACTATACCCTCTGTTAAAAAGGTTAACCAGGGTCCAATTTCAGTTTACAGTTATACATGTGCAGTAAAACACCAGTAGTGCTACTGTTTCTGGGTATACCACAATAGGTGAATTCAGTGTAAATTCAAGTTGCTTACAGACAATGTGTGACTAATGAATAGTTGGGCCAGTGATCTAGTGGTAAGAGAAATTGTGATGATAACAAGAAAACAATAAAAAGGAATGAAACTAGCCAGATGGGTCTTAGGGACACTGTCACTAGACAAAAAACATATAGTAGTATGGTGTATGAAGAGCACCTTGATAGCTGTGTGCCCCACAACTATGTTCAGTTTTGAAAATGGGTGAAACTTACTATCCTTTCAGTATAATTATGTCTGTTATATAACGATACGTTTTGTATGTATTATTTTTCTCTCTCCCACATCCAACACAGAAGCTTTCACACATCAATTTCAGGAAAAATCTTCGGCAAACTGCCCACACACACACGCATGCACACACGCACATACACACACACACACACACACACACATATGCAATGTTCGGTGGACCCCAGAACTCTGGAAGAGTCCAAAATCTTTTTCTTAAAAACAAGCCTCCAGGCAAGTATGGCACATATGCAAGCTGTTGGAATAGCAAGGCATATGCTGGGTATATCTAACACATTTTCACCCTCCCCCTCATTCCTTCTGTTTGTGCACACAGGCAGAGAGCAGCACAGAACGCCAGGAGCACGCCAGACCGCATGTTCCCTCTCTATTACATATGTACATTCATTCAGCACAGATATATGCTCATAAAGAAGGCGTCCAGAAACGGACTCGCTGTGGAGCACTGCTTAGGCCCTTCGAGAGCACCACAGCAAGGGTGCATCCGTACAAACGCATACACTCACATTCACACACACAAATACACAGTCGTACACACACAAACAGATGTACAGCACAATCCCCCGTCCTCCAACAGTTTGAAAAACACTAGGAGACACCTGACAGCTGTTCAGGACTGGGGAAAAAATGCAGGGGGAAGAATTGCAGCTTGGAGCACACAGCTGGATGTGGAAACCGCTCCCTCTCCCACTTTACAAGCACACACACACACACACCACCTCCACAGCGCTGTGTAGGAACTGACAGGTGACTGGGATGACAATTAACTAAAAGTAAAATCCCAAGCGCATTCCACTAATTACACCGTTTCATTGTGGAATGAAAATCCTTTAGTAACTGTAATATGACTAGACATCTCTGAGCGCAGCTGGGCATGATGAAAGAGAAAGTGAAACCAAGAGAAAACCATGCCTTAAAAGCACACAGAGAAGTATTTTCCAGACTAAGGATCTTCTCTATGAAAAACATTTTACAAAATACACAGTAGTGCATAAACAAAGTTAAGTGAAGTCAATAATGCTAATGTTTCTAACTCTAAATGAAAGCGAATAATCAGAATATAACAGAATTATTCCAACGATATCACACAGTTTTGTGGCTTCCATTCATTTTTGAAACATCCACGGTCAATCTTTTTTTCCATTATATTGTTTAACAGAATACGATATGTATCTTATCACATATCTCATCTTTGTATCGTGACTACCATGTAAGCTTAAAGCTACTGTGTTAGCTTGGGATTTACATGTCAGCATATGGATAATGCAGTGAGACAATTTTGGTTTATAATGCTAAGTGCTTAAGGAAATTGAAAATGAAACACTAACCTATTAACATAAGGCACATTTCAGCCATTCTATTTCTGTATCACAACAGTTCAAGAATCAAGACCCCACTTCATCATATCAAACCGAACAGTGAATATTGTGAATTATTACACCCCTAGCCTCTACACAACCTGCTACAGTGCCACCTCACATCTACAAGCTTAAGCTCATCGTCAGCCAAATGACAGTGTGCTGACCTTCAATTTAGATAAGGCACATAACAAGAGCTGTGTGGTTTGATTTACTGTCAGTGCGTTTTTTCCTGTGTGTGAAAGAGAGAGAGAGAGACATAGACAGAAAGAGAAGGATAGAGAGAGAGAGAGAGAGAGAGAGAGAGAGAGCATCATGACCGTGTTGTGTAGTGTGTGTGATCATTAGGCTTTCAAGTGCATGATCAGCGGGGCTTGGCAGTGCCAGGCCTATTGTGGCTCAGTGCGGCAGGCGGAGCTGGGCAGGCTGTTTGGGGCGGCTCTCCCGCAGTGTGACTAACTCATGCAGACAGTGCCAGAGGAGGAGAGGGCTCCGGCCTACCAGGGGAGCCGCCGCTCACTGCCTCCACTCAACAGTGCCTTTGTTGTGGCCTCACTATCTTCTCACAACATGCGCTTCTGTCAGAACCAAAACTGGCAAAATGCCTCACAAAAAAAAAAAAATCAAAAAAAAAAATCCCCTTTTAGCTATCGTGTGTGTGATTTAATGTCTTAATTTTGCCTTTAGGATCTATCTACCTATACATTTCCTCAAGGAGAAAACAGGGGGTTTCTATTTTTTGCAATGATAAAAGACAACTGAGAAATACTAAGTGAACTGTATATTTAACTTGAGATAGAAAACAACACTAATGTGAATGAAACTCCTGCCTCATACAGAAAAATAAATTTTACATAAAGTTCTTTAGACACGCAACACACAAGGTAAAGAAACACCTCATCTAGAATAACACAGTAGATTTGGTCCACAAAACAAGTATATGATTAGCCAATTTTCTACACTTATTTTATCTAAAAAGTATAACTTGACGATAATTGATTGTAAGAATTTTTATTGGAAATATTTTAGATATATATGAGGTTTCTTTATTTAGAATATGTAATATATAAAACATGTAAATACGTAATTTGTTTTTTAATTAAATGTTTGGTCTGTAGGCCAAAAACAATTCAGAGGTTAAGAGTGCCTCTTTTAGAACAATGTCGCCCTCCAATGTTTAAAGGCAGTAATTACATCTCATTTTGACTTTTCATGCAAAAGACCTGAAACCCAAGCCCAAGACCTCTTAATCGAAAAAGCCTGTTTTAATCACAATTCATTCTATATACTTAAAGCACGTCAGTTTTTCTTTAGTAAGCATTAATAAAATTATGAAATAGCTGTTAGTTTGAAACGGACGAAAGAGTAAAACTTAGGTTTCATAGCTATTGCAGAATCTACCACAACGTGTGTGAAACTACACTCTCTCTCCCAGCATGGTGTCCCACACACGCCTTTCCTGGTTGCCCTGTCCTTTCTGGTCAGACCTCTCTCAGCATAAGGGTCATGAAGGGGTTGCTTGGCTTCCAGAATAAACCCCACAGATTCCGCTTCTGCTGAAACTGCTTTTGAAATGAGAAGCACTCAGCACAAAAAAACAGATGTGTTCACAGACTGCAAGGAATCTTAACAATACACTCAGTTCCAAAGCTTAAGCCACTTTCTTTCTTCATTTTACAGTAAAGAAAAAAAGGGAAAGCTACAATTCTCTCATTCTGGGCTCATGAATTGTTCTCACTCACCGTTAATGAATGGGTTTCAATCCTTCATAGATCATGTAAAACTTTTACTTACTACTACTTTAGGACTTTCACAAGAAATCTTTACTGAACTCAATTAAGCTCAATAATTTGAGCAACATGCATGCAATAAACTGCATTTGAAGCAGGGGGCTGTAGTGAACCTCCTGTGGAGCAGCAGTGATGATGTGGAAGGGAAATGAATGGGTTTTTTTGGAGCACCCCGCTAGTGGAGGTGAATGATGAACATGGCAGGGGTAAAGCCTACATCGCCTTCAGATGGAGATAAAGGATGCAGAGGGGAGAACTGGGACACAGCGACAGCATTACTCACATCATCTGCCCTGCCTCCTCAGCAAGGGGCAAGAAAAGTGCAACAGTGTGTGTTTGTGTGCATTAATCCCTCAGTACACCTTCATTAGTCTATGACCCACTCCAGCAAACCTGAACCATTGTCCTTTTGCTCCATTTGTCCCTAAAATAACACCCAACAGAAGGATTGTAGAAATACATTCAATTCACAGCTCAAAATGCTAATATTTTGGAAGAAAAAATGGAAGCACAGCATTTATGTTGTTGTCCAACACACAAAGGTGGGAGCAGAAAGTCTGGAGGTGGAAATGTTTCTGAACATTCTGGTGTGCGTGTGTGTGAGTGAGCTAAGTTGAACATGCTGGTGTTAGTTAATTTAATGCTAGAGTGGGTTAAGCTGAATGTGTCTGTGTGTGGTAATAGATGGCAATGGTGTGAGTTACCTTAAATGTGCTGGTGTAAGCTAAGCTGTGTGTTAGTGCGAGTTTAGCTGAATTTGCTGTTTTGGGTTAAGGCAAGTGTCCTGGTGTGGATTATGTGATGTATGACACTTTAGACTGCTGGTGTAGGTTAATAAGTGTGACATATGAAACTGCAAGTGCTGGTGTATGTTAAGCTGACTGCAGTGTTTGTTGTGCAAACAATGTAGTTGCAACTGCATTAGATGACTTAAGTACAATGCCACATTATTTTCCACTGCAATGTATTGTTACACTCCAACTCAATACTGTATCAGGCGTCTTTCAAGAGAAGTGTGATTAGTGTTGAAGGGCCACAAAGGGCTGCTGACTAAAGAACGGTAAGATTTAGTACATATGGCAAGTGTGACGGCGTGAGGTCCTGGCCTCGGCTGGAACTAGAAGGTGATGGGAAAAGCAGACCACACAGATATCCAACAAATTACAGGGGAATGCTGGAGGAAGTGTTTAGTTTTCATCTTCACTTTCAATAAAGCTGATGTCCAGGATTGGTTTCTTTTCTCCTTTAACATTCACACGCACACATACACACAAACACACACACACATACTCAGACACACACACCCTATCTCTCACTCGTTCTGCAACCTGAGCCTCCCCCACATCTAATTTTCTGCATTGAAGAGTTAAATGGACGTGCCCTCACGAAAGAGTGGGTCAGCACTTATTTCCGCTCGGCTTAATGAAAAGCACATGGCTCTGCTCTTTATTTTAGCCAATCCACCCTTAGCTTGTCTAGCTACTCTTCCTTTTGAACGGCCAAGGAACCAAGCTCTACCCTGGAGGCAGTGAAGTAAAGAAAACAGAGAGACATCTGAATTCGAAGGGCACTGCCAAAAGGAGCACTTTCAGTCATACACCCACTTTCTATCCCCTTTTTATTGCTGTTAATGCCTCATAGCATTCTATCTACCAATACAGTAAATCTGAGAGAAAAGGACATCAGAACATAGCCTAATGCTTGTTGGCATTGGGTCCAGCCCCCCATGAGAGGAGTCAAGAATGCACATAGGCAAAAAGAAGCCAAGTGTGTCGTTTGGAGGAGTTTGACAGGGCCAGGGAACCAGTGAAGGATGTGGCACATCTGACTGAAGTTCCAGGACCATCTGTCAGCCTGGCTCCATTACTCATAACCCGGTTACAGCTCCGGCCTCCTGCAAGGCCTCACCACCTCTTATTTACTTCCTAACTCCGTAATTCTGACCTGGTGAAGGATCATCAGAGAACGAAAGGACATGTAGACTCAAAATATGATGAAAGCAAAAGTCATGGGACAAATTGTGAGTAGTATTGGAAAAACTTTCTCAGCTCACACAAACTTCATCAAGCACAAAAGGTAGCTTGAGTGTTCAAAATATGTGCAAAAATGTTTTAATAAAAATTGAGCTGCAAGGTTTTGCACGGAGAGAGACAAAAGCTGATATGCCCACAGACAAAATAGTTTTATGTTTTGGCAAAAATGAAAAACCCCAAATCAACTCAACAAATACAGTAGAATGCCTGAAGAAGCAAAGCAATATAATTGCAAAATGTAACAATGCTACATATCTACACAATGCTACAAATTAAACATTAAACTATTTTAACTGAAAATAAAAAATGCAAAAGGTATATCACGTCTCATCAATATAAGACTGTCAATGTGTGTGTGTATATGTGTGTGTGTGTGTGTGTGTCTTGGGGACAGCTGCAGCCCACTGGCCATGGGAATACAATCATCATGAATATTCAGACCCAGCCTCTGGAAGAAACAGCTGCCAGAGAAGAGTCACATGCTGTAACACAAGTGTGCATGACCACTTCTTGTGCCTTCTGGAGGGACCCCATCACAGAGTGAAGGGTAGATAAACAAGATAGGCAGATAAAGACAGTGGGAGAGAAAGATCTTTCTCTTTCGTGTTGAAAAATAGCCAAAAATTGTTTAATAAAAATGTTCTACATGGCTGGTAGTTAATTGTTCATAACCTTACTTCTAAGTGCATCTTTGATAGCTAGCCACTTGGCAAATTCTGAAGAAAAAAAAATTAAATAATCTTGCTAGCCAAGCGAGGACAAACAAACCACAAGTTTTTACAGTTAGGTGACCAACTTCTGATGAATCACTTTTGACGTTTTTCGTCTTTAAAATCAAAATAAAACAAAACTCAAAACAATGAACACATTATGAACACAAACCAATACTCAGAAAGGGTCAAAGTAAATGGTGGAGAGAGTCAAAAACTTACCAGAGACTCCCCCCCACCCCACCCTTCCTTTACAATTTCAGTCAACATCAGTTTTTTACTTTTTCCAACATGATCTTTTATACTTTCATGCCTCTGGAAGTAAATATATTTTGAAGTAAATATATTTGAGCACTTCAAATATATGTATAGGAAAAATTATTACAATTATTAAAAGTATCAAATTAAAACTATACCAGACCCAAAAGAGGGTCATATCTCCATAGGGACGGCCACTTCCTCCTTATATAAGATAATCTTTCTCGACATCTTTTCTCATATTAAGGAAACTTTCAGCAACTAAGCCCTGCGGTCATTTTCCATGTGCTGTTTTCTAGGGTTAAATAAGTATTAAAAACACTTCCATTAAATATTACAATTCTAACATTCGTCGTCTTTCACCAAAGGGAATAAAGACAAATCCCCATTTGGTTGACCAGATGTTCCAGCAGCGAGCAACAACTGTTGGCGAAACCTGCCATTCCTCGGGAGATACAGAGAGATCACACATGCATCATCTGTTCTCAACAACAAGAAAACAATAGCATGATGTTAAATACTCATTGTACTCTTACCACTTTACTCTTAGTACTGTTCTTTAATGTAAAAAAATACACTGTTGTATATCTATGAGTGTTGACCAGAAATGATTTTATTTAAGTACATGACTATATGATTGTTGTGTATTTAATCTGCTCTGCAAGCTCTGCAAAACACCTTGTATCAGTGTTCATCTATGTAGATCTACTTCTCAAGAAACTTCTTAACAAAGCACTCAACTTTCTTTTCTGTGAGTGTGAAAGCAGAAAGGATCAACTTCTGTTTATTTGATCAGCCCAAGTTATCAACACAATATAAGCCGAATCTGTTTCGGAAACTTCTGTGTCATGGAAGTGATGCAGAGAGAGAAGCAGATGGGATGGATTAATTAGCCAATGTATGTTTAAGTAGAAAGGTATTTATTTGCGTGAGTCGCCAGGGGCCGGAATTAAAGAACAAAAAAAGACAGAAAGAAGGAAAGCGGTAAAGGGGAGTCATTCTTTTTTGGAATGCTGATGAAACCAGCATTTTCACAAGCAAGGAGCTATCAAGTTGCAACACAAAGTGGTTTCAGGGAATTATAAATAAATAAGAGCAAAACAGGCAATTTGGAGCAAAGGAAAGCTCTTTTGTTTACGGGCTGCTCGAGAGACTTGAAATGGACCCTCCGAATAAATAAATATAACCGCTACAGGAAGTTCAGCTGCTTCCCCTCAGGTCCAGTTTAGTTTTATTAGCTACAGTCATGTAGAGATACTAAACAATGAATGGTTCCCCTCCTCCCTTCCCAACCGCCTGCACGTGCGCTTGCCTCATCCTCTGCTCCAGATCAGCACCCCTCTGCTCCACACTGGCCAGCAAAGGCCATAAACATCCTCTTACTGGAGAGCCCTCAGGCAAAATCCCTCCCCAGGTGGTACTCAAATGTTAAGCAGAGCTGGTCAAACTCCACTCAATTAAACTCTTCACATGTAATGCTCTATTTAATTTCAGTGGTTTTAAGCTGATTTTCAAGAGGACTAATAATGTCCACTCTTGAAGCTTGTTTACTAATGTGTGAGGAGAAGGTGGGAGGCGCAAGAGAAGGAGAACAGGTGTGTCAGTATGCCGGTGCCTTTCGAAGGAGGGCATTGAGGGAACAGCTTGCTCTCAGCAGGGGTCCTACAGAAGGAGCAGGTGAAAAGCTATCCCCCTTGTACCTCTTTTACAGTGTCTACCTGACACCGCTCTTAGGAAGTGGGGGCAGGCAGGGGGAGCCCTGGCAGCATAAGAAATCAGGCGATAGAGACGAGAGCAAAGACACCATCTGGCAAAGGTTTCGATGGCAGCAAACTCTGCGAAGTTTAGAAAGAGGTTGGGCCACAGAGAGGTTAGCTAATAATGATGTCACACTCTCAAATGCACAAGGCTCTCTCTCTAAAGAGGCAAAGGAAAAAATACAGTGTATTTCAGGAGCCGCAACTTCAAAACTGTCACAAAAAAGTCTGTTCCCACAACCCCAGAAGAAACTCCATTCTAAAAAGCAATTTATATATTTACTAATCATGATTATAGCTATCATCTTCATTCATGAGCCAGAGAGGCAACCTTCAATTTAGGCCACATTTTCACTCATACACCAGTAGGTGGTACTAAATGCCAAAGTGTTAGACCTTTTTCCCTCATTGGGCTAATCAACTGGTGAAACGGAGTGGACCCAGTGCCTTCCAGGTGGAATAAAAGCAAGCCTAGACTGTCATTTACAGGCCTACTTAACTTTACCGGGTCCCGTTTTTCTGTTCCAATTGCTAAAAAATGCTTAACTTTAAATGTGCTCATCCTACATTTCCTCACAAGTTAGATTGCAATGGTAAATGTCTGGACTGTGGAAGCTTGTTCATGTTTGTTTCCCCACTCCCCCATCCCTCTCTCTATGATGGGACATCTAATCTGGTTCATTAATGCTCCCAGTCGACCATCAGGGCCGGTCTCCTGCAGCCAGCTCACATTTCGGCCTTTCCTCTCAGCACTGCACCTGTGCCAATACCTGCAACTTGCACGCAGTCCTGTGCTGCTCTACTCTTGCAGCCCCCAGAAAGTTAACAAAACACTCCAAAGTTACACCCCACACCATCAGAATGTTCTCCCTCTTATTGGTTGATTTTGTTAGGATAAAGGCACTGCAATCTGTAGTATCTTCATTGCAAATAGATTCTTTTTCCAGGTAAAATGTGAAGGGAAAAAAATAGCTCTGTTTTAACAGTTTACCATATGCTGCACTGAGAAGCAACAGACGTGTTAGATTGAATATAATGTACCAAATGTAATTGGAGGGCATTCATGCAGCAGGAGAAGCAGACTCAAGCACTGGAAGATGGAAACAATTAGGAGTTAAACTGCTCTTGCACTGGCTAGTGATTGGCTTAGATCTGTACTGAAGAGGATCCTGCTGGGTGCACTGATTGCAAGAGGATGTCTCCACTTATAAACACAATGTCACTCACCTTCTACTGGCCATGCAAGAGCTTCCAAACTCTGGGAGAGAGACTCTGGCTGCCACCCAAAGAGAAAGATCTGTGACCACACTGTACCATAATATCAACCATGCAGCTTCAAATGTTCTTTAGGTGGACTCAATGGATAAAACTACTTGAATGTCAGAAAAGAACAAACTTTGTGTGAGAGTGCCAGTTGAAATAATAAAGGAGAGTCTTTAAAGTGGTTCTGAGCTGTAATGTAAAGAGTTCCTAAATGACTACATAGCTGCTGTGTGGACACCTGCCTGCCATATCGGCCAGCCTACTGGGTCACCTTGTTCCTCTGGACAGATGGCTTCCTCTACCAGTTCCCTCTGCACCACAACAGCATAAAATAAATATACATTATTCAATTCATTTTTGTATTTTTGTAAACATCCATTCCATTTAAATAACAAAGAAACAATAAAAGAAGGGTGTATTGAATACAAGTGTGTACATTTACAAGTGAAAAAAGCAGATACGGATAACAAGTAGTTCACCAGCAATTGCAATCATTGTCTATGGGAATGAAATGATACCTCACTATGGCCAACCAGACCCATTCCAAACGCTGCACTTATGTGTGCCATAGCCGCAGCATATTCCAGCTCTATCCCCTTTGCCCTCTAGCCCTATCCATTGCCAGACTGCAGGAGACAGCAGCCGGGCCCCCTGCTAGGGCCTCCCTGCCAGCAGCCTGAGCCACCGAGGTGGCCAGTGGGCTCCTGGATGTGTCAGGGCTACAGATGTGCTGCCAGCTTTGCCAGGGGTCACCTTGGAGAGGTCTGTGGCAGCTTGTCCCCTGGCTACAGCTGGCTCTCCCTTTAATCTGCCCACAGAGGGGAGAGAAAGATAGCAAGTGAGCAAGGCCATTACACACTCTAAAGTGCTCTAAAGTGCTTTAAGCTTGGACATGGAGTTCCAGGATATAGCTTTTTGTCTGCCTTATGTTGTTTAGGTCTCCCTCATGCCACCAAAACAGCTCTGACGCACCAAGGCCTGTAATTTGTGAGATGGGGCCTCATTGATCGATCTTCTTTTTTTGGATTGAAATCGGGGGAATTTGAAGTCATCACCTTAAACTATTTGTCCTATTTTTTGAAGTATGGCAGTGTGTAGCATCCTAAAAGAGACCACAGCTATTAAGGGGTGTGCTTGGTCTAAAACAATGTTTAGGTAGGTGGTATGTGTCATGATAACAGCCACATAAATGATAGAACCAAAGGATACCCAGTAGAACATTGCCCAGAGCATAACACTGCCTCTGTTGGCTTGCCTTCTTGCCATCTCTTTCCCTAGTAAGCACTCATCCAAAGTGTTTCTTGTGTATCAAGAGGTTTGGTGGGGCAGTGGGCAAGAGATTTTGCTTTTGCCTCTGAGGGGTGTGTGTGTATGTGCGTGTTGAGGAGTTACTGCAGTTGGTGGCATTTCAGGTTTGTCAAAAATGGTGGAGAGGGGATGGTGAGAACTTTAATTTTGTCAAACGAAGGTGGGGATGTCATGCAATTTAATTTTTTTCTCCAGGATAGTGATTCTTTTGTTTTCTGCTACATGTGATCACTGTAGGGGTCAGCATGGGCATCACAATTAAGCCAGTATCACAGTTGATCAAATTTTTATGCTTCCAGCTTTTAACACCAAGATCTGACTTTCCGTATACTACCTAATGTTTATTCACCCCTTGACAGGTACTATTGTGATGCTTACACATCTCAGCATGCAGGAATTGGACAGGGAACTTTTACAGTCAGACTTTTACAGTCAGGGTGTGTTACTTAGTTTATTAGTGCGGCGATCCGGAGGTTTGGATGCAGGACTATGGCTCTCCCCTAATCCCCCCAAATCTGGGGAAGGTGGCTGCGTGAGAACTCCCACTGCAGGCTTTGTGTGGCAGAAGCAGAGATGCTGGCCTCTAGAGATGCCCCCGGCAGCTGCTAAGCTCCTCCAGAGTCGGGGGGTCAGTGGCTCCCCTGTTGCAGGCATGTGTAACATGGCGACAGGCTTCGGCGGGTCATGGTTCGCCCTGTGCCAGACAGGAATAAGTAATGGGGTCTCCCTGCTAAACAGGCACCGCTCTGAATCAACTTAATTAGAACTGGGTGGAGAGGGTGAGAGGGATAGGACAAGCTAGGGCTTGGTGCTACTACATGTAGTGTGTAAAGAATGTGGCCACTAATTTAACATGGCGGGTGCAAATCTGGGTTGGAATATTGTGCAGAATAAGTATTTCTTTTCTCCATTTAGGCTAGGCTGAATGGACATAGATGCTAATGTACCCTCTACCAGTGTAAACATTTTCAATTTCATTTAATAATTTAAATAGGTTACTATGCTAAAGATTTTCTCTGCTTATTTGGTTACATCTAAAACTATTATCAAACAGTATGATTACATGCACAAATGAATGCCACATAATATCCTCGTAAAAGTGGGGCCAAACCCTTTCACTATCTAGCAACAAGCAAAGAGTTCTGGTTTTAATTTGTGTTGTCCTTCTCATTTTCAGTCAGATTTTTGTGGCATCTGTCTGTACTCCATCTCAGTCTCTTGCATGCACACACATACTCACACACATGCCCTGTCCTCTGTGTGTCCTGAGTTCAATGGCACTAAATACTCTCAGCACTAATTGTCCACTAAACTATAATCTCTTCTAATCTCATCCACCTCTTTTTAATGAATTAAGTAGCAATCTTGATTTTGTTTACTGGAATCATCCACTCATTTGTTTGATTATCAAATCAGCGAGATTGGTTTTCAAATCCCGGGATATCAAATTGTACTACCTAGAAGAGCAGTGGAAATAATTAAAAAGCCATTCTGCATAACTTTATTTAGCATAAAAGCATCAAGAGCATTTTGCAATTAATGGCCTTTTATTTCCTCACTAACCTCTCTCTTTCTCACCCATTCAGACACAGACAGACACATACACAAATACACACATACATTATGACCAGCTTAACCAGCTGTGCACCCCACCCCAGATGTGGTTCATATTTCATGCCTTCATGTATGAATCGGGTCTGAGGCCAAAAAAGGAGGATTACCCCCTTCACATGTCAGTTACTGTGGCAGCTTAAAGAGGGGGAACACACTGAGGGGCTCCACACAATCAGATTAAATTACTAATTCTGGATGAATGACACCAGTGTGCCAGCACAGTCACAAGTATTATGTGTACCCACAGATGCATGGCCAGCAAAGAGATTGATATTCAGGGTTATCCTCTAATCAAATAGAAGGATATGCAGCTTCAGTAAAAGTGCGTTAGGTTGCCAAATGGTCTGAGAGCTTTCAGCACAGCAATGTGCTACATAAAAATAACACTGCGGTGAACCTGTGGAAAGGGCTTGTAAATTACTGCTTCATGTTACAGCTGTCCCAAGCAATTGTGTGGGCCTGGTTCAACCACTTAAAGCCATGGTCATAATCAAAAAGCTAAAAGATTGCAGACCATTTTGTCAGATATTTTGGAGCAGGTGAGTGTGGCAGAGCTGAGGAGGATTGGAAGAGTTAATAGCACTGGCTGAGATCCAGTGATAGCAGCAAAGCTCCACACCCACAAAACACCCCCCTACCTTCACTCCATTGGCGACTGACACCTTTTTTTGGCAGCAGAGTGGCGGGTGGCTCAAGACCAAGAGGAGAGCTATAGAGGGAAAAAAAGGATCACTTCTCACCATCACCACCACCCCCAACACACACACACACACACCCACACACACTCACACACACACACAC
>JBBPDC010000038.1:8721620-8731910 GCA_037974485.1 Hemigrammopetersius urotaenia
ATACACACACACATACACACACACACACACACACACACACACACACACACACACACACACACACATCCACACAAACTCACAAATACACTCCTCCAAATACCAGATGGTGTTTTTGGATTCTGTTTCCATTTTTTTCACATCTATTAAAAAAAAAGACAACTCCCAAGAAACACGCATTATGCATACTTGCATACAAATCCATACACCTCATTTAAAACACTGAATACATGTTCACTGAAAGATGAATATCAACCAAAACGTGACAGCAAAAACTTAAAAAAAAAAAAAAGAACAATGTTTGTGACTTTATGTATGAGTAAACCGCTGAATACAAAAGAAGAAGAAGCATAACTGAACTGTTAGAGTGGCCTGTGTTGCTGTGTCCATAACTGTCTGAGGAATCTGCCATTGATGGCATGGTGCCATGGCAGTGCACACAACAATCCATACTTTGTTTAGGGCAACTTCTCTCTGGTTTTAACTGTTGGTGTGAAACAGAATGGGTATCTTGATGGATATAGAATACCAGCCATATATAACTGCTGTTTTCATTTTGATACACTGGCTACACTGATAATTATGCATTAACTGCAAAAAAAGAAATTACAACAGGGCTGTGCAACACAACATCGTTCTGTATTGTTATAACATTATAACAAGACTTTTCTGAGCATACCATTGGTACTGGCAACTTCTAGAACAAGTGTATAAAAGGTGCAAAAAAAAATGTATAATAACTACATAGTCTATATAACTCTGAGTGGACATTGTTCCATCGCCCCCATCGTACCATTTAACCAGTTTAACCAATAAATGTATTCGTTTAACAGATTATTTGATTCCTGCTATTTTTCTTTATGCTTTTTAGAAAAACTAAATGCTGTGATACATGAATCATGTGTATCAAGATGTCTTTTAATATCATGTCTTATTTTTGCTGCACCACCCAACTCAGCATACTTTTTTTAAAACCACAATTAGACTACAAGGATTTTGGTATATACCACACAGGATGATGTGAACTGCGGTACACATTTTGTGGGGTTGTTTGTATATCACACCACAGAGCAGCTCAGAAATATCTTTCCTTATTTTGGGCTTCATAAGAGGGTATTAGGAGCATCTTCACTGTCATTGTCCCAAACAAGAAAAGCCTCAGAGAACTCCACCAGGCCCGGCCCAAAGAACCAGCTGTCTTGGCTGGTAGCCATGTTTCTCTTGGGAGAGAGATGGCAAGAAGGAGAGGGGAGAGGGAGAAAGAGCGGGACAGAGGGACAGGGCTAGAGAATGAGTGAAGGGGGTGTCTCCTGCCGAGAGTGGCGTTCCTTACAGAGCCATGCCAGGAATAGAAAGGGTCCTTTTTCTCACATAGCGACCCCTGACCCACTCCAGACTGCAGGGATTTCACACGCATCTCTTCCACACAATTGATCCCTTCATTCCACAGCATAGACATGCAGCTTAGATAGCTGGGATAGGCTACAGAAGGTAAAAGTGGCACAGAGTAAAAGAGAAAAAGAGACGACACTCACTGTCTACTCAGGGGATGGTAATATTTGGTTTACACAAAAACAAACAATACTGTTGGGTTTTCATCTCCAGCTTTGATAGTTACTGACTGACTCAGCTGTATCATGTTCCTTTATTTACATTACACCGTAAAAAAGGATACACTGTCTGATTATCAGTTTCTTAGAGGACTTTGCATAAATTCACATTGAATGATTCTTTTTACAACGAAAACAAAAAGGTACACAAAGAATCAAATTTTCGACAAAGTGCCAAGCCCAGTGTTACTGTAAACGGAAAAAAGCTAAATGTATTATGAGATACAGTGTGATTCAAACTGAAAATATTCACATATTAAATTAAATAATTTCAATTCTCTTTCAATTTCTTTACAACAAACACGTACATTTGGTCTTTAACAAGTCAAACTGTGCACCTACTGCCACAGAAATAATGTCAGAAGTAGATAAGACACTAATATTTTTACCAAGAGTAAAGCTTTTGAAGACCATGTTTTCAGAAAAAAACTCTTTCAGGCAACAAACATCGTCACAGAGCAAGTATTCTCAAAGACACATCTTCATTACTTTTAGTTGTATCTTATTAATGGTAAATTATGGAGTGGTACAAATATGCACATTGAATCTGGGAAAGTAAACGTAACGTATTTATAAAACTCATTTCAGGCACACAGATGAGGAGGACTTAAGGACTGCGCTATTACTTTGAGGGTGTCTTTAATATGTGCTCGCACAATGTAAAAAATATATAACCATTTCCCAGACAATGGGATGATGGGATGTTTTTTAGGTCATTTATTTCAGAATGTCTCCTTTAGTAATATACTAATAGGTACAACATGTCAACAGACAGAATATTTTCACATAATACTTGAAGGGCTTAACTTTTAAATAACGTTTTTACTTCTAAGTGACATTATGTTGCTCACTGATTTTTCGAAGATCATAACAGCTTGTGCAAAGCAAACGTTTATTCGTTTATGTTTATATCTTTATGATGCTCTAAAGTCTGCTAAAAGAAAACTAAAACATAGTAAACAAATCCTAAACACTCACATTAAATATGGTGAAATGCGCAACGAGCAAAAAAGCACTTTAAAATGCAATGCACATGTATGAAAATTCAGGTTAATATATTTAATTGACTCCAATTTCGGATCTTTCTCACTTACTCTGTTTTTAACACAGAGTGTTGTCCAAATCTGATTTTTGTTCCTTCACGTTTTCTTGTCCACATGCCAGCAACACAATCATCTGCCAAGTGAGAGCTTCACAGAACACTTAAATATATCTTCATCAATATTCTCCTAAATTATTATAATTCATTATATTCATTTATTCAGTTACACATTTGAAAGTTAGAGAAATGTAAATAGCATTCAAACAGTGAGTTTTAGAAGTGCTAGTACAGCTGCTGGACTCCCAAAGCTTCTCTCTTTCTCTTTCTGCCCAGATATACATCACAACACAAAAGAGGCAAGAACAGCCCCAGGCGCCACTTTTTCTCAGAGACATTAAACATATGAACGGATATTAGAGCCTTTGCCTAAGTCTCCCAGAAAGTCTCACAAAAACTGGGTAAGCATATGGACTGAGAACTATATATTTCTCTAAAATCAGAGGAGAGCATTTAACAGCATGGGGTTGAAAATGGTCCCTGAAAAAGATAGATAGGAAGCAGATTATACATGACAAGGTTATAAAACGTGCTATAGTGAATCATGTAGTAAATGCCATGGGATAACTTATCCTAATGACAAATGACCACTGGGATGTCCAAGAAATTCCCAGGATATCCAGTATTCCCAGTCTAACATATGCACGATAAGTAATGAACCTAACAGCACTTATCAAATAAAGAGAAAATTAATGTATTAAAATGACATAAAATGTTTCATTCTGCTAACAGTGAATAACACAATTTGACCAATTGTAATTAGTAAGTTATATTATGACAGAAATCATTAAATAGGCCTGAAATGCTGTTTTAGAGGTCTTGTTCTGTCACCCATTGACAAATTAATTCCGACGCCACCAGGCGAGTGGTGAGTCACCCAGGGCTAGTAATGCGGCGCACATTAACAGATTGAGTCTCGCTGAAAGCCCAGTGTGTGCTCAGCGCAAGCCCTGCTCCGGAGGTCCATGTGAGCGGGCTGGAGATGCTGCTCTCTCGCTGTAGGGCCCAGGGTTGGAGGTCCTTGAGTACAGACACCAAGAGGCAGCATGCAGTGCTCAGGAAGTTCAAGCAGACAATTTTAATCCTCCAATTTCCTCCCCTCTAATCATTTCTCCCTTAGTCCATGGCGAAGGCCAAATGAGAAACATCTTCCACTCAACAGGACACTAACACACACTAAAACGCACAGGCAGCCTGCAGTAAAGGGGGGTAGTTGGGTTTACATGTAAAAAAAAAACTTCTGTCATACAATTTTCATACTGGATATCATACATTTTTTAACAAATGTATTTATGTTAGAAAATGTTAAAGAGATTTAAGTGATTAAGCCAAGAAGAATGTTTTTCACCTCCTATTTTACTGTGGTTAAATACAGTTTTGATACATTTGATACATTTTTCTTTTACTGTGACCAAATCAATGCACGCTAATAGGTAGAAAGCAGTTGCTCAAGTGCCATTTGAAAGTGAAACATTTTCAACAAAGGACTTAAACAAACATTCCCCGGCTGCAGATGGTTTGTAATAAAATGTAGGATACTTGGACTGCGATCAATTTACACAGTCAAGTAGATCTATTGAAAACAAGAGGTTGCTCCTAATGTGACAAACTCTTGTTACATTGTGAGTGCACTGCACTCCTTGACGCTATGAAAACAGGGAATTATAAAGAGGAACCCATGCAGTCTGACAGCATTTACTTACTAATTTAATGTAATTTCATATGTGAAGGTAGAGCTAGAAGCAACATGCCCTAGTGAATTTGATGGCCCTATATTTCATGCCCTCACACTATTCCCTCCGAGTATCTCACATACACTAATCAATTCATATTCTTACACACACACACACACATATGCACACACATATGCACATGCACATGCCTCCGAGGGGAGTCTGTTCAGTGACCATCATATTATAAGAGCAGCACTTGTATGAAGGATAAAATCTCATTAGCCCCTTAGGTGCTGGAGGATCCCTTCATAGCTGTGCATTAGCGCACTGTTGAATGAGCAACACTACCATACCCCTCAGCCCCCAACACCAGAGCCACCTCAGTGCCCACAAAAAAAGCTCAAGTTCCAACCGCAGCAATTAACTCAATGTGGGCTCATTGTCGCAGTAATTCCAAATAACTTAACATGCACTTTAACATTTGGTAAATTTATGTACACTGCAGAACGATCTGGACACATTCAGATTCACTTTAGACTGAAATAAAGTTTCATCTGATTTTATGACAACTACACATAAATAATTAGACTGACATGCACATTAAAGTACTAAAGGGCAGATTCCGCATTAAGCGCACACGATAAAAGCACATGTACAAGGATGATAAGACTGTATTGGTGTTACAAATAAAAGTGTCTAATTTAGATGAACAGCAAACACGTACATGTAACAGAGCTGCCTTCAATGTGCATAAAATATTTAAGTAATTAGTGCTGAACTGAGTTAAGACAAAGATGGTCAGATTTAGACACTGAGAGCTGGTGGGTCAAGCCAGTCAACTGCTTCACAGGACAGCAACCGCAATGAACATACTGACCATAAAACAATAAGAAAAATATTATAAAATACTATAAAATATGCAATTTTGGATACTTTAGTGTAAATTACAAAAAATTAGATTTATAATTGTAAATAACCAAATGACAAAAACAATGATACATCTAAACTTTACCTCTAAAAATTATTATTGGAACACACTAAATAAATATTTGAGTGTCTACAGTCCACTACGAGAGGTAAATTTGTAAGAATTTGTAAGCATATACAAGAAAATTAAAGTTACCGAAGAATTCTGAAATGTTACAAATACTGTTTGTTAAAAATAACCCCAACGGCTTACATTCATTATTATAAAACAGCAGTGCACCGCTACATTGAAGGACAGAAAACGTAATTCTTTTTTTCATGAAAACCAATATTTATTCATTATAAATTATTATACATTATAAATTGTCAAACTGTATTATTCCTCCAGATAGATTTCAGCATATTTTGAATTACATGTTACATTTCAGTTAACTACTTAATCCACTTTCCCTGCAGTGAATTTTATGCAATTAAAAAAATATTTTAGTTGTTATAAAATCATGTAGTGGGGTTTATGCAAAACACCTTACTTTTTTGTTATTTTCTAATGAAACCTACATTAATCACATTAAACTAAGATTTGTCTTAGATTTTTTTTTAGATATTGTATTTTTTAGTATGTTTCTTATACTAGATGTTGCCATTTTCTATACCACCTTAAAATATAGCATTGTATTTTAGCTCTCTACCACAGAAATACACATTTATGCATACATCTCTTATCAGCAGAATAGTCTTTTTAAAAATAGAATTAGTTAGGCAAGCATTAATAACAAATCTTGAGAAAGTCACAGCAGTAAATTTTCAAAAACAATTGCCCAAGTGAGTCTCTCTGCTCTAAATCAAGTAATTAATGAAAATGTTGGTACATTACATGAAACAACAGTTATCTTACAAGTTTTACAAATTGCTATAATGTAAATCAGAGAGAATATCCAGCAAAACTATGTCACCTGTAGACAGTTTTCCTTTAAAAACAACAAGTTACAACTATTTTTAAAAAACGTTAACGAGTTACAACTATTATCTAAGACCAACTAAGACCAATTAAAACCAAAATTAGTCCATGCTTACAATCCTGACCTAGGAAAGTCCAGTTCTGGCCCCAGTGCGTGTCACAGAGGGGCATTCCTGCATATCACTGTTTTGGGCTCCACAAAAACCAGTGCTTCAACCCAGACCCCACAATAAGACATTTCCAGCGCTCTAATCCGGAAACTCTAAAAGTTTCCTTCATAGGCTGTAAAATTGGAGTGTGGTTTCTTCTCTGTTTCCTCATCAGAGTCCCACATAAACACTCATGCGCTGTAGCCTGGATCATGCTGGCAGGGGGGAGAGAAAGTGTGTGCAGAGTAATGAAAGGGGGAGTCCCGACCGATCCCGAGTAATGAAGTTCATATCCCTCTGTGAGAGGGATAATATAGATATTGTTTCCTGACAACACAGCCATCCTTGTATTGAAGACGGCAAAGAACCTGAGTTTTAAAAAAGTGCTATCACATTTGCTTTCCAAAAAAATGAAGCAAATAAAAATAATTATAGTAATGAGGGCAATAATAAAAATAATGGAACTGCAGTGGCTGGGCTAATGAATAAACCCTAATGAACTCAGCATGCCCCACTTTTCAAAGCCCTTTCATCCATCCCGACCAGGCTCATTTGTATCTGCCAGCCATAATAGACAATTGTGGATCCCTACCCCTCTTCATCTCACCACAAAATCTGCTAAACACTTTTTCTTTTTTCTTCTCTCTGCCCCCTCTCCCACTTTCACCTCTCTTCTTCTCTGCTGGAGCGACAGGGATGTCAAAGGTTGTCTGGCCCCACTGCCCACAACAAGCAAGTTAATCTGCTCCGGCGCTGAGTCCGGCTCGTCCCAGTGCACTTTGGGGGCTTTTTTTTCCTTCCCTTTCGTGCCGTAATTGCAGGAGCGGAGTGTCATAGCTGAGGAGCAGCGCCCCACTGCATGTTCACTGCATTGACTGATCGCGCTCGAAGCCCAGGAACCACACTATCTCAGTGTAAACAAGGGATTACAGGGAATCGGTGCAGGACCCTCTCTGAACTCTTTTTTCTTCATTAGGACTCCTTCAACCTGGAACTTTTCCTCAGTCATGTGAAAGGAGAAGAAGAAAATGCATGGACACGGCTCCCTTATATGCAGACTGACAGACAGTGCAAGTGTGATGAATAAATTAGATGAAAGAAGTAAGAATGAACTGTTACTTGTGCAAAAGTGCAAAAGTGACAAAACCCTCTCTGCCATATTTTTTTTTCATGAGGATGGTTAAAGATGTGGCTAAAATGTGGAACCTTTCTTCTGTCGTGTGAAAAGTGAAGAAGAAAAAGAACAGAGCAGACTGGCTGACAGTACAAATGAGATGAAAGTGATGGAATGAACGGTCACTTGTGTAAAAAGTGACAAAAGTGCTTGTCACAATGAGGATCTCACTTCCTGCACTTGAAAAAAAAGTTCTTTCTGAACTCAAGGAAAAGCAAAAGGAACAGCGAGCGAGAGCGGGCATGGACAACAGACTTCATGTCAAGTTTCATCTGACATCTTTAACTCAATGGACAATGAAGGGAACATTAAAGAGACTACAAAAGAGGATGAAAGTGACAGGACCAACAGAGGCGCTATTATGTGAACATAAGGCAAGCAAACAAAACAAAACATTCATTAGAAGCAAGTGAATATGAAGCAGCAGAAGAAAAGACAAAGGTGTTTTTGTGTCTTTCTTTTGTATGTGTAGAAAAAGGAGGGAGGGATTTTTTTCTCAAAAAAGAAGAAGAAAGAAGAAGGGGGGAAGAAAAAAAAAACAGCTCATGCCAACTTACCATCCACCAAGTCCTGGCCGAGATGTCGTAGCAGAGCTGCCATTTGATGGAGCCTTCCGAGGTTTTAGCTGCCATTACGCTGTCAGCAAGCTTCATCTGATGCTAGCGCACTCACCGGAGATAAGACACCTAATTGAGAAAACATTTGCACTGGCATGTTGGGCAACATGTAGCCCGCTCCATACCATATGGAATCATGGGTAAAAAAAAAAATCCCTGACAATGAACCAATCTCACGCAGACCCCGTGGCAAGGTGAGCGGCAGTCATCTGCTCGCAGAGCAAGCTGTCCTTAAAAAAACACACACACCAGAATGATGAGCCCTTTTTTTCCACATCAGTGAGTGCCTGAGGTCCTTGGTCCTTTTTCCTCCTTAATTAGGGCTTGTTCTTCATTATCATCATCATCATCACCACCATCATCATCACCACAATTCGGGTAACTTATGTCTGCACAAGTTCTTCTTTTTCTTCCTATTACAGCTCTTTTTTTTGAAGGAGTGGAGAGATTTAATAGGACAGAGTCAGGTAGAGGGAGTGAGGGCAGCGGACTAAAGCGCCACAGGCTATTAGCCTGAAATTTCTGCTGGACAGATGGAACTGCTTAAAGACTATCATGCGATGTTTTGTTTTTGTACTTTTTTCCCCTACATGCTGCCTTTTCCAGGCAAAGAGATTTTTTTCCCAACACATTTACCTACAGCTTTCAGGACAGAGAATGCAATGGATATCCACCATTGAGCATTTTTCAAGCAACATTGTTTTTGCTATTATCTTTAAGCTGGACTGTCTGGGAAAGTAAACGAAGCAGAGGGAAAGCCCTAACCATGCTGTCTTTTTCAACCCGCTTCCTTTTGTGAGGTTAAATATTGTCAGCTGACTTACATATGCATTCATTCACATTTACAATTTGTGTTTTTTTTAAAATGCCTTTGTTTAGGCAAGCTAATTTTACAAGCTTCCAAGATTTCTTTTTAAATTACTCTATTAAACACTCAATTTAAATGATGTCAGATACTTACAAAACATTTATGACACAATAATTTTTACTAAAATACACTTCATCTCTCTGTGGGCTCATGCATACTGCACAGACATTGACCTGGAGATTATGAGCACTCTGGTCAAGCTCTGTGCAGCTCAGGTTGCTGAGCGAGGGGAATACCTGAGCAGGGTTAGGAGAGAGAGCTAAAGCATCAAACAGTTGTCCCATTGTGACCATGCTTGAGGAATGCGGTTTGGGCTCAGATACAGAAAGACTTCAATACTGTTAGAAGAGTAGAGGCAGGACACAGGTAGACCATACTCAAAAGTAGCATGAGAAGAAAGGCAAAGTGAGGGTTCAAAAGGAAGGAAAGAACTGGACAGCAAAAATAATTTTCAATTTTTAAAAACTGAATATGCACTTTTTATTTTACATAATAATAATGGTATTATTAACTATAATTATTAATTGATTAAGACTGTCAAAATTAATCTGAACATAAACAAGTGTTTTACCATCTACACTAATGTACAAACCATTAACAAAATATTAACATTTATTTTTTTTTTTTAAATCCAAACAAATGTTTAAATTTTACGGGATGATGGCTCATTTGTATTCAAACATGTATTTAAGCTTGTTTTAGATGGTACATTTTCAAACTACTTGAAACCCCTTTATTCTGCCACAATCACTTAAAACCCATTAAAAGTTTTGGAGTCAGACACTCAAACGCTGAGTTCCGTGAGACGTGACGAGGGGAGATTCATGTTCAGATACAAGAGCAAACAGCAAGAGACTGGACACTGGCCCTGGCTGAGAGAGTGGGAGCCATGCCATGTGGAAAGTGCGGAATGTTTACTGTATAGATCTCACAGGTCAGCGGGGGCCAAAAAGACCTCACACTCGCCCTCCGCTGGCCTCACAAAGCTCAAAGGAATGCAATTACTGGCTGCTCACAATAGAGAACTGGCCATTAACCTCAAAGATATTCAGAGATAAATACTTTCACAGAGATAATTAATTAATTAAGTTTGAAGAGATTAATAGTCAGGTTAAATTTAGTTTGTAAATAATCACTGTGAGGTGCAGTGTGTGTGTGTGTGTGTGTGTGTGTGTGTGTGTGTGTGTGTGTGTGTGTGTGTGTGTGTGTGTGTGTGTG
>JBBPDC010000038.1:8740683-8758891 GCA_037974485.1 Hemigrammopetersius urotaenia
CTGAACGAAACAAACTGTGATTGGTTGTTTGACATGTCAGTCAAACGGCCTTATGGGCGGGCCTTGGCCAAAGAAAGCTACACATAAAGTAATGAGTGGTATTGCATAATGCACCGGTAAAATATAGTATTAAGAATTTTTTTTTTTCATATTGCAAAGTAGACTTCATTTTAATGGAACAACTTTTATTTTCTATATTCTATGTTTGGAACCAGAAGAAACTAAAAGACGAACGGGAGATGATACCGTGTTACAGGTCATGCTCTAAAAACAAAAGGTTATTGATAGTGCTCCTGTAAACACTTAGCTCCTTTAGTCACAATTATTATTATTATGATTATTATTATTATTATTGCTATGATTACTTGTTTAGAAATAATTATCTGATAAAATAATTAAAATTGACTCGCTCTAGTCATCTATATCTTTGTTCAGTAGTCGGAACTTTCTGCACATGAGGAAGTTATTAGCACTTAAAGTGCTTTTATGTGTATCACTGAAAAGGAAGAAACCCACACCAGCACGATTCTTAGAATCTTATAATTACAAATTAAATGTTGCTGTTATAAATAGTGTGTATATGATTACTTGTCAAAATAATACATGTCACTTAAATTTTGACAGTTTTATTATTGTTACTGCTGCTGTTGTTATTATTATTTTTATTGTTGTTGTTGTTATGTTTAGTATTAATAGACACACTTCTTAGTAGCAGTAGTAAATTAAAATGCGCTCATGCAAAGAAATAATTAGACGTGTTTTGATAAGAAATATTCGTTCCTCTGCAACCGTCGTTATTTGTTGCTGTTTAACATAATTCATTTAATCAGGCTACAGTAAGGCTCAGCGCTCTCATGCCTTCTGCCACAGTTAATCACATCCATGTGCCGACTCCACCAGTGACAGAGGCCAGACCCAGCAGGTCGTTATCACTGCTCTTGCTTACAGGACATAATCCGAAAATCATATCATATAAATAAAATTAGATGAATAATATAAAAATATAAAATAAATAAAATAACACTTTGGTTTGTTGTAGCCATGTTCAGTACATACATTTTGTTGAAGGAGATGTTTTGGGTCAGTTGAAACAGATTCATGACCAATTTTAGATTTTTTACTTTTTATCAAGAGAAAGATCATAATAATCCCTTCTCTGTTTGAGCAAGTTGAAAAGTGTTTGCTTTTTTAATGCATTTAATTGGACAGACATTACATTTTTTTATTTTGGGAACAGAGAACAGTGGAAACATATGTTCAACAAAACCTAGCAGATGTCCATCTTAGGGCTGTAGCATAAGCCCAACACGAGCATGTAAGCATCAGCAGGCTCTTTGTGTTGGCCTGCCATGGGCACACTCTCTTTTAATTCTAACATCTCTATCCCCCTTCAGGCACTGTACATTTGTGCACATTTTAGAAAGTCAACAGACATTTAAACTACTTACAGCTTTTCTTTGTAGCCAAATTATGTAAAAGTGAAGTAATAAATGTCATCTTCAGCTTTAAAGAGCTAGGTTGATACTTCAGCCATTATGCTTTTAATTTGCCCAAAAACCCTTAAGTTTTATTTTGTCACCTCCAAGAAAAATGCAGGAGAAGATGGCAAAATACAAAAAGGAGAGAAGATGCTATCCAAAGCACGTTCATGCATATGAATAACTGTGAGTGAGAGCAAGAGTGAAAGCCAGGAAAGAAAGAGAATATGCATGCGTTGCCATCTGCAGCGCGCCCTGCGCTTGGCAGCGCTGTCCACACGCTCCCCATCCCAGTAAGTGCAGATTAACAGACAAGCAGAGCAGTCTGGCAGTCACACTGGCCTGGTGTAGCCTACTGCCCCCCTGAGACAGCATTAAAGAACCGTCTGCACGTTGTGATATTGACACTGTTCTGAAAAAACACATTGTATCCAAACCCACAGGACAACATATTTCCCCCTAAATTGTTCCTCAAATCCCCACCTCTATCTAGACATGTGCATTGTGACCAAAAATGGCTACTTTATCCAGCAGCTCCCAAGCATATGTCACTTTATCTCCCTTCATCATTTGCGTGCTTCTTCGGGGTCTCTGATACAGCAGTAATATGACTCTGTGAACATGGGGAACAAACAATTAAGCTTAGACAAATGGACACAAAGCAAGAGGAGTGCGGGGTCAGTGGCCTGAAAAGGTTCCTGGCTGGCCGCTGGTGGACTGGAGCTGCCCCAGAGCCTGGCTGGACTCTCTGTAGACCCTCAGGTCCCAGACAGTGGTGGCTGCCTGAGCTGGAGGCGGGCTTTCAGCCACAGCTTAATTAAAACCTGGGAAATATGTGATCTTCCTGATCACCAGCTGTGTTTAAAGCAATTGTTTGGCAAAAAAATAAAATGTACCCAGATTTTCCTTGCCCCAAGTGTAGTTGATTGTGATAGGCCTGGTGGCCAAAGTTCCTTTGTTTTGCACTAGAACAACAAAACAAAGCTCGTTAACCACTAATGAAGCTCATGTTCACTAATAAATACAATTAACATTGTGCAAACTGCATGGCTAAGCCATCACACGGCAACTAAAATGCATTTCTGTTTAGTAAGTTAATTCCAATCAACATGCTTTTTGTATTCAAACTGTGCTAGTGTGTAGTAATATTTATATTTCATTGTTAAGTTTTGGTATCTAGACAGATGCAGTCAAGCAAGATCTCATATTGATCAGACAAACTGGACTGAAATAATGATTTTAGATGAATGCTGTATTAGACTAAAGCTTAAAAGTCATAAGTTCCAACTTTCAACCAAGAAAAACTGAGAAACCAAGAAATTTTGCCTTCTGGAAGTTTTACTTATTAGTAGCAACCAAATATGCTTTCAACACTTCAAGACTGCTTAATACAAGATCAACTAGATGTTGATGTCTGTTATAATCTACTACAAATGTCTGTGTTTAATGCAATTAGTGTCCTGTTATAAATCCCACAGGGGCCCTAGCAAAAATGTAAATTATATCAGAGGTGTTTTGAACGCATTTGAATATAATCATCAATAATAAATAGTTAATAAAAGTATGTTCCTTCCTGTTATCTTACATATTTTACATGCTGCTTGCAATTGCTTTTAGTATGGCTATTGGCAGCAGCATGGGAAATGTGTAAGCTATATAGTTATATATTATTAGCCTATTACTTGCGTATAAGGCAGGGATTTTCAGTCATTTGAGCGCCATTAATTGAGTCTGTGTGTAAGACTATTTTGCATTATTATGTAAGGCAGTGTTGACTCCGGGGTGTCGTTTACATGCAGGACACGGTGTTAAAATAAAGGGGGTGAATAGGAGTTGGAACGTAGCCATTGATGGGCGTTTTGGAGCGCTGGCCGACGCCCTGAAGTAAAAAAAAAAAACCACGAATAGCAAATAGTTTGTGCAAAACATCCCATTATCAGTGTTGGAGATGACTTTGCATGACTGTGCAGTTTTAGAGATATTCCCTTCATTTCGTCATTGCCAGCCCAGTTGTAACTGATAGTCTTTTGTTTCCAGAACTACTGATCTCTGTAAAGGATGACTGCTAGTGTATGACTCTGCTACGATGTGTGTGGCTGTCCCCATAGTGAAGACATGGGTGATTACGAGAGATTAATGATGATTGCTGAAGCCGGGGACTGTGGTAGTGACACACGAGGAGCACCCTCATTAGTTACTGCTCTTAATGAGCATAATTACCCTGAGCTTGTCCTCCTTAAACACTCCATTATGTCGGCTCATTATGTTGATTTTCATAGTTTCAAGTGTTTTTCAAAGAAGTGTCCCAAATGCAATAATGAGAATGAGACTCATATCAACTCAGCTGATAGAACAGAAGTGGAATGAGAAAGCTGAGTACTGCCTCTGCTGTTCCTGCTGTTCCTGGGTGTGTACAGACAGATGCTGGGTAATAAGTGGTTAAATGAGATGATTAAAGAGGCCTGTCAAAAGGGGGAGTTAACTCTATTAACTAAACAAAACAAAAGAAACTCTTTTACCTGTCCATCACTACACCAGTCCCAGCCCTCACTTTCAAATGTAAAAACTCCAGTTACATTAACATCGATTCAAGCATGAAAATGAAATATTCAACCCAGGGGCGTAACTACAGTGCAGGTGTAGAAATTGCTCTAGTGTTACTAATATTTGTTACTTATATTGCTTTTTATGCAGTTTTGCAGCCATGACTTGTTACATAGTTAAGAATCATTAACAATATGTTTAAGGGGGGATTTTTACTCTGGGACCCCCAGCGAAGTTATGCCTGAAGCCCCCATTTGAAGACATTTCATTTAAATGCAAAATACAATATTACCCAGTAGTTCTGTTTGCTGCAGTTAGAGCTGGTTCTGACTTAGCAGAAGTGTATCTTCCTTGTTGGTCAATCAGTCTAGTCAAAGTGGCAGCTCATAAGAGGGGATAGTAATCTTAGTTTAAATAACCACTTCACCAATAGTTAAATGCCATGACTGTGAAGTCTCAGAGCAGTTTTATCCACTGGTGCAGCTTCTTTGTCTGTCAGTCTATTTACTATTTTTCTTCCATTTTTGTGGGGGCACTACCTAAAGATAATTGTTTACAGCATTGACTAGTAAATAGATGTTATGATATCAAAAAATAAAAGAAAGGCATTTGTTCAGTTTATTTGTTCATTAAGTGCTTGTTAATAGGGGGGGCTGAACCTCTGGGGCCCCATTTATTTGTGTGGCTTGCATGATGGTTTTGTGTGGTTTGCTTGAAAGTCTGCAACTGAATATACTTTCACCTCTAATCTATATCAACTAGTTGATCCCAGTTACACCACAAGCTTAACCCCATATATTTACAGACACAATACATTTATGTGTGATATTCTTTGACTCCATTCAGTACTTTAGCTTCCACTATCCAGAGCTTAAATATCATGACCTGAAATGGCCTTATTTGGTCACAGTCTTCGTCTTGCTCTTAATGTGTGTGTGCAAAATATAGCCAAAGGACCCTCTCATACTGTGCATCAAAATTTGAGGCTCAAAATTTGCATAAGCCAGTCGCTGCTCTTGGAGCTCAGTGGCCTTTTAAGGTATGGCCTCAGGAATGGACATGAGTACAATGCAAATGACCTACCAATTATTTGGGACATGGAAATGAATGCATACATAGACATCACTGTGGACTGGAGCATGTTGTATATGACCAGCTGTGTCATGAACTGTGTGCTGACCGTGCTTAAACACTGAATTTGACGTTGTTAATATTATTAAGTTCCGTCAACTCGATTTGAACTGGATAGTGTTCCTATATAATATGCCTTCACTGCTGGTTCATGATTTGTCTGTCTTCATCTGTTCCCAGCATTATGTTTTTTTGTTTTTTATTAGAATGTCTTGCAGCTTTAGTTTTGTCATCTTGTCTTTGAGTGAGAGGTAAGGCTTAATTTGGTCAAGGATCCATTCGTTTTTTAAGATATTTTAAAACTCCCCACCAAAATCAAAGTTCAAAGCTGACAGTACTTTTTCTGTCCTGCTTTTTGATTGCCTAGCTTTCACATCCATAAAGAACCACAAATAAAGACCATAGCCTGGACAATTTTGATCTTTTGGTGACCTACTGTTTTGTTAAAGTGCCAAACCGTGCCAAAAGGGCTAAAACTGTCCACCACTTTCTTTGTTCTTTCTGTAGCTGTAACCTTTGTTTTTGTTCATATTGAGCTGAAGTCCCACCTTATTTTATTGATTTGGCAATCCCTCTACATTTATTTGGAAGTCCCTCTTTGCGCATTCTGAAATAACATCTGGAATACAGTCAATAACAAGCCAAACTATCTTAGCAAAATGCCGTTGTTCTTCTCTGCAAGCATCTCCACACACACCTGAACCCTTGATTGGAGTTTTTGTAGAATAACTTTCACTTTTTACAACTTAAGTTAGTCCTGAATATTTTCAACCAAACTAAATCAAATAAATAAAGAAAATTATTCTTTCTTGGATTACATAAAGACCTTGATTGGTCAATCCCCCACCCCCAACAGAATCATCAAATAGCTCTTTGATTGGATGCTCACAGCACACAGTAAAAAGACTGTAAGCAGCTGAAGGGCTTATTCTGCAATATCAGTATTACAAAGGCCAATACCAGATAATAATATATTGTGCGCTAAAAACACAATATCCTAAATGCTTTCAGAGCACAACAATGGCACACAGTATTTGAATTAAATTTGAGGAAGTGATATGAATAATTAATAAAATAGTAATTATCGCCATAAATGAGATGACTCCTCTCTTGAGGCAAATCACACAGGCTGGCTTGGATTAATAAAGGTTTTGTGGTCTCTGTCCCAGTGTATTTAGTTTCAGGGTGGAAAAAAAATGAGTATGATATATAAAAAAAAAACCCCCATCTAATTACTGTTTGCCATGGTGACATAGTGCAGCTAGTCAGGGTGAACTCTTATTAGTGTGTGTAGATTTTAGCTCATGAAAGGGGTACCCAGGGTGCCTTATTACACCATAATATGACCCATTAGTCAATGAGGGTAAAGGCTCATTGACTCGCACAAGTGAGTATTCATCACATGCCATATTGATTCTTTATTTTTTTCTGGTTGGTTTCACCTCTTCCTCCCAAGTGAATGCGGGTCAGGTCAGCCAGCCAGTAATTCCACCATGGCCGAAAAAGAAAAAAGAAACAAAAAAGGGGAGGGAAGGAGGGAGGGGGACATTGCAGCCACCATATGGACAGAGCACCGTGGGCTTCAGGCAATGAAGAGGAAGAACTTTGAGCCAGTTCATTTGAATGGATCATGTAGGGTTCGTGGAGTGGTAAGGAGGGAGTCTACTGTACTCCCTCCACCCCAATCCCACCCCTGTGGTGTCTCGCCCCGCAGCACTCAGGCTCAGTGAGACAGTACAGGGGGGGCTGGAACCGGGAGGTAGTGCCTGCCAACAGCAGGTGTTGGCCCATCCTTCAGGGAGCAGGCAGCAGGCTGGGTACTGATGTGTGGCAGAGAGAGGGGGCCAAGCAATCTGGTGCGCAATGCTGAAGCGTCTGGATAGGCAGATAGACGAAGAGGGCCGGATCCAAGCAAGGAGACGTCCCAACAAGAGGCTCGTCAATTTTATGCCGGTCCATTTGATGCTTTTATTTAATTTAATTTTATTTTGTTGCAAGACATAAAATCGGCAAAGTGCACCAACAAATCTTCACAGTTTTTTTCTTTGAGATTCTCTCTCTTACTGCAAATATAGCCAATAAAGAGCAACAAAAGTTTAAAGTTAGCAACTTAGCAAACTGTTCAGTACTCTTACTTTCAGTACTTGACCATTAAATCTGCACTTGAAGAGTTTTATACCTTCAATTTGAAAAAAATGTGTAGGTTAGATTGAATAAACATCTGCGGTACAGACGGTGAAATGTGCTCTTTACTGTTTGAGATGATGCAGTGGACACTTCTAATCTGCATACCTATGGCATCACTGATTTGCCTCAAATAGTGTCCTGAAAGTGTCAAGTAACCTCAAAAAGACATTCTAATATAGTTTATGGCATGGTATGACATGCACAAGAAAAATGCACAAAAGTGCAGAGAAATTTGAGCTTCAAGATAAGCTACTGTTATCAATACTATCTACTTTGTCCATTTTTATAGATATCAGTCTTTTATCTCTAGTGCAAAACTAAAGCATACTTGTCTTGGCTATTCTACATTTGGAAATTGTGTAAGTTTTCATTGTGTAAGTTTTTACCCAACTGTCCCTATAAATGCTCATGGGCAAAATCTGTAGCTATGTCATCTTTGATGTATTTGTTAGAGTGAAGGGTGGCTGGCATGCCAATAGCTCTTGGAGCTGGTGTTCACATACATTGGCAGCTGGTCTGGGTCGTTGTGCTATCAGGCTTGAGCAGCTTCACCACCATGCAGCTGCCCTACTAGCCACTGCCCGTCACAGTACTGCCATAAACCTCAATTAAATCCATTCTTACAAAGGAGTGGATCTGCTCTTGTTGGTGTCCAGCTTTTCCTGATTGCATCCAACAATACTGAAATCAAAATCCAAATAAATCTTTGTGTAGAATCTCAATGATTATATAAGTAACCGGATAGACAAGCTTGTTCTGCAACTGTGAATGTGAAACAGTGGGTAGCTGGCTAAACAGTTGTCACTATGAATATCCCCATTTGCTCATTTCTGTAAAATAAAAACCCTATGAATTATTGATATCCTCATAAAGAGTAATTAAAGGGTCTGCTTTCTCTTATTGCAGAGTTTATTAAAGAGAATGATTGAGAATCACTAGAGGGTTGGTAATATTGCAGCGGTGGTACCCTCCTTATACACTCAGTACCTAAAAAGGTTCTTACAAAGATTCATGGAAGAGCCCCATTTGGTTTCCTGAAGAACCCCTGAACGGAGAGATCTTTCACTTCTTAAACTTGTATCGTTTGCTAAATAACATTAAATAGCATATACAGGTAACAATATATATATAAAACAATAACGCAGAGCGTTACTACACTCACTTTAGCATCCCAATGGTTCACATGAAGTTAGGAAAATACAGTTTTTCATGGTCTCCCATAGGCATAAATAGGTGAAGTCCATAGTGCCCCACTGTAATACCTTAGGAAAACACATTGTTTTACAATAATTATAACAGTCTTTGGAGCTCACTCTCCTGCATATGTTTGGCAGTCTGAAGTTTCTCCACAAGAGGGCGCTACCTGTAACCATGGAACTGGTCAATTTTCAAAACTAAATGTGAAATAGTTCATTACCAAAAGGTCCTGAGTCACGCAGTATTATTGTATATACATAGTTGTCAAGTTTATCATTAAATTAGAAAAAGCTAAAGATGCATTTTAACTAAAGATCACAAAAAAAAAAGATCCAATGTGTGTGTGTGTCCGAATTGTTTTCCGAGAAAAGTCTGCGCTAATACCCTAGGCCTCGAGTGTAGAATGCAATGTACTCAAATTTGGCTGCACTTAAGAATCTATGTCAGATTTCTTTCTGTCACACTCAAGGCCCTGCGTGCTATCTGTGTTCATCAACTCACAAGCAATCCAGAGCATTCCAACATGGCACTGGTAGCAGAGCAGTGGCTTTGGCTTTGTCGTTGTTATGGCTGTCGTATCCAGTGAGAACCATGTGTTGTGTGTGAGATTTGCCATATGATGGGGAACCTGCCCAGCTTGAGATGGACGGCTCCCTCTCCCATGTGGGCACATGTGCGGACCCCTCAAACACCCACCCCTCCTTCTCTCACACAAACACACACACACACACACACATACTCACACACACAATCTCCAATCCAATTTTCTTTTTTTTTTTTGAGCAGCAAAGTGACACAACAAACAAAATGGCTTTTCACAGTGATGGTGGCCAGGCTGGCTGTGATGCGAGGCTGGCAGCGAACTCAGAGGCTGGGCCTGGCTGAGAGAGTGTGTGTTTGAGGAGTGAAAGCTGCTCTCTGTCCCCCTTCTTCACAGCCAGGTCTTCAACTGCAGCCAACACACTCTGCAGCCGCCACCATCACTCTACAGTCCCTCAGCCTCCACAGGCCGCACTACAGCGCAGCTCATGGCTCTGCTTAAGACAGACGCACTGCTGTGAGCTCTGCGGTGTGTTTGTGTTTAGGACCACTGGATACGATTATACTTGCACGCGGGTTTTTTTGTAATTATTTATCTTACATGTGAATGTTTGAGCACCCCCAGTCAATTCAAGTTAATGATGTGTTTTACAGATTTCACTAGTAAAAAAACTAGTACACATTCTCTACAGTTAGCAAACATAAACATATCATATCTATTTATTTTTATTTAATAACATTCATCAAAAAATGTTCAGAAAATATGGGTGAGGGCAAACCTTCTCATGTGACTATATGTACATGTACATGTATAGATATGCACATGTAAGTTTATATGATCTCTTATTTTCACATTATGTTATTATCACAAACAGTGTGTGTGTGTGTGTGTGTGTGTGTGTGTGTGTGTGTGTGTGTGTGTGTGTCTGAGCAGGCTAAAGTAACACTTTGTTCAATCCAGAGATGGGGACTCAAGTCTCTGGTTCAATCACAAACTTGTATAATACAATAACAGACCTACCTTAAATCTCTGACTTAACAATGATTCACTTTGAACATGATTCTTTAGGAAATTATTCACAGTCAGTGAATCACATATATCAACATGGTTTAGATCAGTTTGAGTATTTTGGTACAAGTATAATTATTTTTAAAATTACATTAATTCCACAAATGCAACTGATGGAACTGCTTAAATTGCAATAGTGGAATTAAAAAAAATTGTACATACTTCTCTGAATATGATTTAAATGATATTTCGCAAAAATAAACCTATTCAGCTGAACTGGCATCTTCACATTGCATTATGACCTTTACAGCCCCTATGCTGTTTGTTTTACAACACTATGCTTTTTTTTTTAATGTGTTTGTTTCGTGCAGACACATGTGGGCATTTCTCAACAAGGGCCCAAAAATGTTTCTGGTTCATAACTAGACAAGGTGTGCCCTAATTATACAATTCCACACGCTCAACTGACAGCAAAACTAGCATCTTTGGCAACATCTGCTCCTCTCTCCATCCCCAAGTTAGGTTTCAGCTATGTATAATAGATGTGTTAGTTCCCTAAATGCTCAATATGTTAGGCAGCAGCTCAAGCCTCAGGTGAACAGCGCAGCAGTCAAATGAAATTATCTCCGCTCCATACACTTCCAGCACGAGGGGCAATAGAGAGCAGAGGGACAAGCAGAGGCCAGGGGTTACCAAGAGCGATGCAGATAGTGGCTCCAGAATGGGCTAAAAGGCTAAAAGGTTAAAAACAAGCTACAATAATGTGCAGAATTTATAGGCACCTATGAACCTGTTTAGATTTGATTCATGTGATTTTTTCACATTAATATTACTAAATTTACTACACAAAATTGAAAATAATAAACACAAACATTATACAATAACTAGGGATCCAGTATTGCTTGATTCAGTCAATCCTTCATTAAATTAAGACAAGAGCTACTGATCCAAAAAACGGCTGGAGGAACTGTGGAGACATCTGGAACCGAACCTGTGTTCTCCTCACCAACTCACAAAATACCATCTGCTTTATTACAAACAAAACAAATCTTGACATGTTTGCTGCTGTCTTGTTTGTTTGCATTTATTCTAATGTTAACTTTGTTAACTTTTTATCTTATGGTGAGAAAAATGGCTTTAAATAATTTGTATAAGACTTTCGTACAGCCAAATGTGAGCCAAATGTCTAACAGTTTGTGGTCATATTGTATACATGGTAATGGTTCTATAACCGTGCAGAATATGTGCTGTCCTAACTTTCCCTTAGTCGTTTTGCAGCTGTCGGTTGGTCAGCAAGGCCTATGGGGGAAATATAGTCCATTGTTTTTTGTTTTTTTCTTCACAGTACTATGAATGAAATATAACCTTACTTACAGTTGACCCAGGGAATGACACAAAACTTCTTCTGCAATTCTTGGCAATTGACCTACTAGACATCTAAAATTATTTTAGCTTCCATTTGGCTATTTAAATTCGACACGCCTCTGGCCAAGATCTGACCCAGATTAAGGAAAGCAATGCGAGGTGAAGACCTAAGCCTCAAATCAAACAAATGTATTAATCATTATGGTAAAATAACATCCTCTTATTTGCATCTGAGAAATATTGGACTACTTTAATCAAATCAAGTCCTCATGCATTTTAAAGGGGCTACTTGTGAACAAAGCGACTTTCTAATTTAATCAGAATCAGTGGAGATCAGTAAGTTGGGAGAAAAAAAGCCTCATGTACTTTCACACTGACCCCAATACAGCCTGCAGGTTTTCCTGCTTTCACCTTCTCTTACTCTCGTTCTTACTTTCTTCATTTGTTCTTTCTTTTCTTTCTATACTCCCTTTTAAGTTTTCTCTCTTTTTGTTTTCGTTTTCCCTAATTTCCCTTATTTCCTTTTTCTTTCTCTGTTTTTTGTTCTTTACTCTATATTTCTTACTAGTTTACTGCCTTTCTTCTTACTTTTTTCTTGTTATATTTCTTTCGTTCTTTATTTCCTTTCAGGCTAAACTCCTCTGTTTCTTTCTATCTTTCTTTTCTTGCTTGCTAACTGCGTTTGCTTGCTTCCCCTTTTTCCTTCCTGATGGTTTGTTTTTTTTATCGTTCAGTCTCTCATAATTCCATCCTGTCATCCTATTACTCCTTTCAGTAGTTCTTTTTCCTGCTCTTTCTTCCCCTTTTTCTTGTTTGCCTCCAATCTTTCCTTTTCTTTATTTCCCCTTTTTGTTTATTCTTCTCTTTATTTCTTTCTTTCTTTCTTTCTTTCTTTCTTTCTTTCTTTTCCTTGAGTACTTACATTTTTCTTCTGTCCTTCATTTTCTTCTTAGTTTTTCTCTGTCTGAATGTGTTACTCCCACTTTATGTTCCTGTGTGTCCAGCAGGGGGAGGTCTTGTGTCTGTTCTTCTCAGACGTATTGCATTGTGCTGTAGATCACAGAGTTCCTATTGAAAAGGGACTCAGAGGTGGAATTTTAAAGTGCTGAACTTGTGCAGAAAATACCTCCATGTCACTCTACCTGACCCACATACTACCTTGTAGGGCAACTGGCGGCCTAGTAGTTAGGGAGTTGCCCCTGCAATTAGAAAGGACTGTTAGTGGCACCAATGAGGTTCCCTTGAGTAAGGTACCGTCCCCACACTCTGCTCCCCAGGCGCTGTGTTCCTGACTGCCTGCTGCTTCACTTAGTGAATGGGATAAGTACAGAGGAAGAACAGTGTTCACACTGGTATGTTCACAATATGGGCACTTCACACTTTTCAGCTGTAAACAAACATCCTATTTACAGCCTTTGGTCCAGAATTGAGTACTTAAACGTCCTTGACACATTTTTCACATGTAACCATCCCATCAGTCTTTCATTTCTCATCAGTCTTTCATTTCACTTCAAACAAAGCTTGAAAAACCTTCGGGTCATTCAGTGTTTTTTTTATTTTTAATTTTTTTTGAAGCACAGTCAACAGCTAATTGATTAAATTAATGGGCCTATTTGCATAATCAAGAATTTTGGGGGGATCGTTTTTTTTCTTTGAGTTGAGCAAGGCCCAGAGAGTGCCTGTCAGTCAGTCTCTCCTGTCATGTTCAATCAAACTCACTCTTCTGGATGACAGCTGACAGGCTGGGGGCCGGAGGTGGATGGAGGGGTAGTTGGGGGGTGGTAACCATGCCGATATGCAAAACACGTCGTCTGGTCTGGCCAATGGCCGAGCTGTCAGATGCCAATGGGGGTCACAGAGAATGTATGCAAATTTGACATTTCTTCCCTCATTTGCATTCACACATCAAATGATTTTTTTTCTTGCTGGTATCAGAGTCAAGGAGCTCATTGGCCCGTTTTGTCCGATTTGTATTTTGGGCTTGAGAGAACAGTGACAGGTGTCTGTCCTGCAGAGTAGCCTCTGCTTAATGACAGGAGTCACACTCCCCAGGCCAGGGAGCTACATGTTCCCCTGAGAGCTACTGAACTCATCCACTTTTCTTTCTGATGACCCATCCTGAAGACAATAGCTCAGTATGAGCAAAAAGACCAAAGGACCGAGGGCCTGTCGCGGCATGACAGTTAGGCTTGCAAAGATATTTTCCTTTGTGCAGGTTGTAGATTTTTTCTGTCTTCCTGAAGTTTGGACTGTCCAGCATAGACCTTTCATGTTTCATAATACAGGCTACATATTATATGCTAATATACATAAAGAAATAGGCAAAAAGTTCTAAAAATATATTAAAACTTGCGACGATTATGTTTAGAGGTTTAGAATAATAGAAAAAATGTAGATGATTAATCAGTAACTTAAATTGTAATATAATTCATATCAACACTGCCTCATACTTCAAATGTGGATATTGCCAAATGATTGGAAAATTAATATGAATAGATAAATACAATGTTTTTACCATAGAAAAATACAAATAAAAAAATATTATTTCCAAAATAATGTAAATATTACAAAAATAAAATACTGTATCTAAAAATATAATTTATATTTGTAATATTTTAATCTACATCGCACAGGTTAATGAGCAACACTTATTAGTGCAACAAATGATTCCAAACATGTTACAGGGCATAGGTGCATAACCCTGTTAACAGAGGCCCCCTGCTCTGCACGTATTAGCATTTTCCCTACTCACCAACACGCCTGATCCAAACAATCAGCTCATTAATAAGCCCTGGTGAAAGGGGTTGTGTTAGAGCAGGTAAACACTAAATGTGCAAGGCAGGGGGGCTCCAAGACCAGTGCTGAAAACATATGTAATAGACAAATAACACAAAAGCGAAAGAAAATAGGTTAAGAGCATTAATCATTATTGTCATAACAAAACATCAAAAAAATCTCTGAAGTAGCTATTTAGAGGAAATACAGTCAATCATTTCTTATGGTTTATTTGTCATTAATTGCTCACACAATACACAGACAATCTAGGGGTGGCGGTAGCTCAGTGGGTAGGATACTTGCCTCTAGACCAAGAGGTCATGGGTTCGAATCCTGCCCCCAGCACACCACCAATGGGTCCCTGAGCAAGACCCTTAACCCCAAGTTGCTCCAGGGAGAGACTGCCCCCTGTAGGTAGAGAATGGAAGTCGCTTTGGATAAAAGCGTCTGATAAATGCGGTAAATGTAAATGTGCATGGTCCAATCATTATCAAACATCAGATGAATCAAGTGAATGAATAAATGAAAATTTAATAAGTTATGAAATTTTGGGACAACAGCCGCAGTACTTTTATTGGAGCAGTCCTTCACTGCTAACCATACCGGTCCTGTCTAGCGTATACTGTTTAATTGCTTGCACTCTGGGGCAAGATTTATTCACACTGTAACCTCACACGGCCACTTTCACACTCAAATATACACATGCATACACAAACACAGGCCATATTGGCACCTTGGTGACAAGGACTCTGGAGGAAGACGGGGAGGGCGAGGTCACCCAGCTTTGGCAGGTCCATCCTTGGCTCTCTCCCATACAGTGAGCTCATGGCCTTGGCAGTGCCCCACTGACCCCCCCCCCCCTCTCCATCCCAGCCTGGGCTGCATGTGGCCGGCGTCCTCCCCATCCGTCCCCAGCTCCAGATTACACACCTGCCTGGCACGAGCATGCGGCCAGGGAGCGAGGCCGAGCTGGACTCATCACAGCCAGCTCCGCTGCCCTCACTGGGCCCTCTCTGATGTCAGCTGGCTGTGAAAGGCGAGGGTCCTCGCAATGACCGGAGACTGTGATTAAGCAGCAACTGGGAAGCGGCCAGTGCACTGGACCAAAGCCACGCTGCCCTTGTCTGTGAGCGCCACCCAGCCAAGATTCACTCGCCATGCTGCTGGGACCAAGCCTGCTGCTGCAGAATCAAACCCACAGAGCACACAAACACGGAAGGATGGGAAACTGGAACTAATGGGGGGGTGTGAATTAATCAGACATGGCGTAAAATAATAAGTACAAAGTAAGAAATGCAGGACATAAAACAATACATACATTAACAGTACAAAAGTAGCTTGAAATTGCAGGAAACCCATAAAAAGGGATGTTTTTATTTAATGTACTGTATATTTCATGTTTTCGCAAAAGTTCCACAAAAGAAACAATTTTTAAAAATAATTACTGAGGTCATATTAGGTTTAAGATTAGGCTTAAAATAGCTTTATTATATAGTCATGTTTAATTCTACCCACTAGCTTGGTCTCCTCCAATTCTGTTACCCTAGATGGGTGAAGGTGTGTGTGTGTGTTCCATCAGTGATGGCATCAGAGGGCAACTGGCAGCATACAATGTAGAATATGTCCAAGGTTTTAATGATTCATTATTCCATTGTTCATTATTCCATTCATTGATCATTACAGTCATTATGTTATCTGTAATTATGTTTTCTACAATTATAGAGAATTTATGGTTAGTTATGTCTACACGTATATTTTACAGATTAAAATTTTTTATTTTTTTTTTTACAATTTCTGATACCCTACAGTTTCCTGTCCCCTACAGTCCCCTACTAATACCCTACAGTTTCCTTCATGATCATTTTACACCAATGTTTTTAATTAAAAATCATTTTTTACATTTTTTTAGACCTTCAGGGCCTGCGTGGTCTCATTGTACACCTAGTTTTATACATCTAAGATCCATCCAAACAAAGTGGAGATAAACAAAGATGGAAGCCTCTCTGCTCTTTAGGCGGTTTCTGATGATGCATGAAGCTCGGACGGTGGCCAAGTCCACTCCACTCGGTCTCTCTAATGCAGAGTTACTGCTGCAGCCTCAGTGCACATGAGAGAAGACACACACTGGCTGCTGCCGCTGGCCAAACGGACGCCCTCTCACAGCATGGCCTCTCACACTCTACAGCACTCAGGACATAAAGTGGACACTTGAAGTGAACTTTGTGTCATTAGCTGAGTGTTGATCAGCATTCATGTGCAGAGAGAAAACTTATCTTGGCTCTGACCTCATTGAGATATCAGGTATTGTCAGAATTAACAGTTGTGGTAATACATAGTCTTACAAACTGGATTTCATATCAATTTCAGGTAGCAGATTCAGGAAAAATACTGCTGATGTTTTTCCAAGTTTACTCAATGTCCAGTAGTCTGTAGACATCTGTCATTTTTTCTGAAACCAAGGGTATTAGGATTTTATCACTATTTTCTAAGCAACAGCCTGTATTCTTCTGGGATGGCTTTATAGTTGATGTTCGAACATTGCTGGTGCAATTAATTGTGCATTACTGCGGTCAAGTACTATTATTTTTATTTTCTAAAACACTGCTCCAACTCATCTCAAAGCTATTGGATAGAGCCCCATCACTCCAGAGAATGCAGTTCCACTGTTTCACAGCCCAGTGCTGGGAGCTTTATATCCCTCTAGTTCCCTCTAATTTCAGGCCAACCTCAGCCCATCATGGCAACTATATTCCCAAATGGCAGTGGCCTCTTTCAGCAAGACACACACCGCCATATTTGACTAATTCACAAATACAATAGAATATTGCCATAAACCATGCCACAATGCCAAACAAGAAAAAAACATTACATGCAGCCATACAAATCAGTTAACCAAATTTAAAGTGTGTTCACTGTTACGGCTGGTGGCCGTTAAGGGCCACTGTTTTTCTGTTTTCCCCTGTTTTGGTTTTGTTGGGCTTTTATTTTGAAACTAGTTTTGGTCACGTGTCCCTTGTCATCAGCTGTTTTCTGTTTACATGCTCCTTAGTTTCCCAGCTGCCTTAGTTCTTGTTTTGATTATGTGCACTATTTATGCCTGCTTCTGTTATCCATTCCTCATGTGTCCATCACCTCATCTTCCCTGCCTGTAGTCTGTATGCTTCTGTTGTGTTTAATAAATCCTGAGCACCGAGATGCCTGCCTGCCTGTCCCGTCCCTGTTCCCTTAGAGGCAAATCAGAGTGTGAGCTTAGCAGCCCACACTCTGACAGATGGACACATCCCCACAAAGCCGCCTACCTGGAGGACAAGGACGAGTCAGTGGGCGAGTGGGAGACCTTCGACTTGGTCGGGTTTCTCCTCAGCCTGCCAGTCGAGGGCTCCGATGATGAGGAGCTTCCGAGGCCCGCCCAGCTGTCCCCCAGGACAAAGAGGCGCAAAGGGAGGGCACGCGGAGCTTCCGCGGCCTCCCCACCCACATGCTCTGATCAGAGCGAGGAGGTCCGTGTCTGGAATGACGCCATGCGGGACTGGGCGGCGGAATACTCGGATAAGGACCCCATAGAGGAGGACACTGGCGCCTGGCGTGACCAGGTCACCGCCTGGGCAAAGGGTTGGGGCGCGGAGGACTCAGAAGACGACACCGCGCTCTTCCGGAGTCACCGACATCCCTGGCAGCTTCCGTGGGACGCTCTCCCATGGGGCTCGGACGGTGAAGCCTTCCCGGAAGCCACCGCCCCGTCCACAACAACCAAGAGGCGGAGGCGAAGGAAACGCGGGGCGCTCGCGACCCCTCCTCCTACCACAAGAGCGGCCGAAGCGCCGCAAGCACACGAGCCGGTCGTGACCGGTGCCGTGTGCCCTACAGACGCCTGGAAGGAGGCACCCCAGGCGTTTCAGCTCCACCCAGGGCTCCAGCGACAACAACAGAGGCTGGAGCCGCTCACCACAGCTAGCGGTGGGCTCGTGGAGCGCCCCCAAGG
>JBBPDC010000038.1:8759697-8770285 GCA_037974485.1 Hemigrammopetersius urotaenia
CGGCCACCGTGCCCTTTTGTTTTGTCCTTTTGTGAATAAAGAACTAGCAGCATGACTTCCAGTCTTCCAGCCTGTTTCATCCAAAGAGGCAGTTCAGGTTCCTGGGGATTCCTCCCCCGGCAGCCTGACAATTTGCCATAATTATTAGTGCCAAACTGACTGTATGAACTTAAATATAGCATTTTTTGACAAGGCAGCATTAATCAACACTGCTAAGAAAATATATTTTTCTCGGATTATGCATATTATTTGCTTATTTCTCATAATTATGGGTGTTATAAACTGTCTGAACAGTATAAGCGTAAAGGGAGAGCCTTTTTGACAGGGTATTGTAGACTGCTGTCGATGTGCACTACGGTAGCATTTTTCGACAAGACGCCATAATTTATTAGAACATAATTTATCATAATTTAGCAGAGCAGTTTGTCTTAAACTGCCTTAGATGGACGTGTTAGATGGACGTAGTTCAGTCATTGTTCTTGCTGAGATACTTTGGATTTTTTCCCAACATATTACGTCATGTTTCTGATTGCTGTGACCATTACAGCACATGAACAGTGCAAAAAAGTTATTAAAAGTTTGTAATGTTCATTATTTATTTACTCATTTTTACAGCATTTTAAAATACTTTTACAGCAAAATGTGTGTGATTAGTTAGATTACTTAATCAGAGAGCTTTAAATTAATTAGATACTTTTTTTAATCGTGTGACACCCCTACTATAAACACAAGGGGCATCAAATTGGCAGCAGGCTCCATATAATTTAATCACTGAAAGTTAAATAAAAAATCCAAAAATCTGTTAATGTAGCGATGTAGCAAGGCCACTTACCATCATTAGTCCTAACTAACATTTATTTGCCAAACTTTGCATAATATATGATTTCTAAGTAAGAAAGAGTGCTGAGTTTACAAGTTTGTGTATGTTTCCCAAAAGTGAATTGGTCTCAGTATGAAACCCTGAAGCACCCCAGGGCTCTGACACTGAGCCAGAGTGCTAGTAGTCATCTGCTCATGTCTTCACTCCTTGTGTCCTCTCACCTCCAAAAGTGCCTCTCGTCCACACTGGGCGGCCCACATACACTATTCATGAGATCCATAACAGGGGAAATGTATTCCAACTGAATAACAGGATTTATCCTAGATACGAACATGGGGGCACGTGCAGTTGCAGGGTCACAGTATATCAGAGATGAGGGGGTGTAGGGAGTGTAGGGAGGCTACCCCATCCCTGCCTGCAGCACTGAATGCACCGTCGACCCGCTTTCTCATTTCAAGTGGAAAAACAAACTAATTACGTGGAAATATGATAATGTATTGCGCTGGGGGAGTCGCCGGCTCTTCTCATTAGGGCACTTGTGCAACCTCACTTGTTTCCTTGAACAACATTTGCCCCCTTGCACCCATCTTGCTCTCCCTCTCTTACTCTCTCTCCCTCTCTCTCTGTCTTAATCTCCCTCTCCACTCAGCTAATGTGCGTTATTTCTCCCAGGGAGTGCTGCCCTTTCACGAGTCATGAACATTAGTGACCAGTCCGGGGCACTTTGCATCAAAGTCGGCCTCATTTGCATAATCACAGGATTGCTCCCCTCCTCGCCTGCAGTGAAGGTCACTTCCCATGATTCCTCTGGAGATCATGCCCCCACCAGTCTCTCTCAAGACTTCTTACACACGCATGTTCAAAGATCCCCAGTGTCTCTCGCCTTGTACCTAAGGGAAGGCCATGGGCTGCTCCTCTGTGGTTTTATTCCTCAAACAATCCCGTTATCTACGATGCCTCATCAGGGCTCATTATGTCTGACAAGTCTTCAATGGACGGCTACAAGGGCAGTTACTTTTACAGTGTAACTCTTGAACTTCTTCTCTTTGCATGTCTACATGTTCTCTGGCTTTTGCGCAGAGCAGGCTTCAGACTGATTGCACAAAGTAAAATCCAAGGTGCGTTTGGCTGACGATGGCTGCCGCTGGGCTTCAGGGTCAGATAGCGTGCCAACATCACAAATTCCACCACTGTTGATTGGATGCGTTAATAAAGAATATCACTTTATTTGAGCCTGTGATAGTGAGGTGTCAAAGTCACATCCTCATCTTCCTAGTGTCTGGTGCTCACGGTAACATCAGATCGTACCTGTTAATTAAGGAGAGCTCGGTGCCAGTAGTCACTGGTGTGATGAGAGAAACTTTCCACTCTTTCGCCGGTCTTCTCAGTCTCTCACTCTTCTTATGAGTATCTTTTTAACCTCTTTGAGAAAAGCTTTTGAGCCTCATCTGCATCTGTGGAATACAGGCAATCACTGCAGAAAGTTCTTTTTCATATCTCTTTTGTCCAAAAGACAACCCACTGACTTGAAACCCACTCGAGATAGTAAATAGGTGGTTGCTCAAGCACTTGTAAATGTATTTCTGTGGGGGTTTTTTTTGCTTAGGTAGAAAACTATATCAAGCAGGCAGACCTTTAACCTGCAGGACAATTTAGGACTTGTTTAGTAACTGCTGTATTACTCAGCAACTACTATATTATTTGGTAACTATTCTTAAACAAATTCTTTGTTAACTGTTCTGTTAACTAAATTATATAATTATGACTTATGAACCTCTGCAGATGTAAGAGTTAAAGGAATAGTTTGCCAAAATGTAAAAATACAATTTACATAACTCAAAATATCAATTTATGCACATTTAGATGCAAAACAAGGCATATTTGGAGTCAAGTTAGTTCAGCACTGAAGCTATAAGACTAATGTTGCTAACAAACACTAAAAGTTAACAGTCGCCTAAATCACTTCAATAACTAAAGTGAAGTGACCATTCTGTCATATGTGAGCACAATCCCATGAAATTCTTGAAAGTGAAGCATGAAAGTGAAGCAGCGGGCTGCCAGGAACACGGCGCCCGGGGAGCAGTGTGTGGGGACGGTACCTTGCTCAGGGTACCTCAGAGGTGCTTAGCGGTCTTAGGATTCAAACCCACGACTTCCTGATCGCAAGGCAAACGCCCTAACCACTATCTAGATTTTCAATGAGGATATATTTTAGTGTTCAGTAAGATTGAGTTGTAAAAATAAACAAAGAACCAAATCAACCAAACACTGAGCACTGAACAGGGTCTGTTTTCACAAGCTGTGTCAGGAGCTTTAGAATTTATTTTTGTATTAATAACATAAAACTACAGCACGGGACTTAGCTTTTGGTCATAGTTAAGCAGTTTTTATCATTTAACACTAGTCTCAAGCTTGCAGTGGTTGGTTAGACTAGTTGTTTAGGCACTGTTTGGTTAGTCAGAACTAATAGTTTGACAAAAAAAAGCATCAAACTCATTTGCTTTTTCATCTTCGTATCTTCGTATTCTTTCTCTTAAATCTAACCATGGTAGAGATCATTGAGCTGCTTTGGATCATATTTGTTGTAAAAACCAGTTTACACATAAAACCGATGAATAAATTGCACCGAAAAACAATGTAACATTTTACCATGCCCTGAAAAAAGCAATGCACTGCACTGAATAAAAAAGATTGCTACTGTAGTGAACTGGCGACCTGTCCATGATGTTTCTTCGCCTTTTGCTCTGTGAGGCTTCAGCAAAAATAAGCAGTTCAGCAGTTCAATGGATGGATAGACTGAAGTTAGCACAAAAAATGCCTAAATTAAGTAAACAAAAGGATAGACGTATTTTGTGTGGTGATGTATTTTCTCAATATGGAAACGTATTCATATAAATAAACTCCACACGTCATTATTTTTCAATGTGGGAGTCTTTGGAAAAGACTTAATTCCACCTGTTGTTACAAGATTGCCCTCTGGTTCAGCAGGCTTATGAGTGAATCTAGGGTGGGTTTAGGGGATGGATGGACTTGGAGCCAGAGAAAAGCTAAGGGCCCAAGTATGACAGGCACCCCAGGCCTAGGTGGGCACTCGGCCAGCAGAGTGCCACGCTTTTCTCTTCTGAAGTCTGAATGTGAAAGGGTACCAGTCAGAACACATCAGCAGTGAGAGGACACTTCAGATGGGATTAAAGCTAAAATGCGTTGTAGTCTCTGGCTTTGTCTCAATTTACTGACAGCGTCAAATGAATTCGTACAGATGAAAAGTCAGAACTAGGCAACTACGTAAAACTTTCTGAAGTACATTGCAAAGTTGAGGCCCATTTCTATATTTGTAGCTAAGATTAAATGTAAATAATGTAAATGCAGTATGAAAATCTCCACATGTTTACATGAACTGAAGTAAAAACTGGGAGAGATGCACACATATGCTCATTACAGCAGCAGCAGATCTTTGCTACTTGATATAACAAAACATTTCATGTTCAACAAAACATTTATATATTCTGAAAATATTACTGAAGGAGAATGACCACATTGAGCTTCAATGGGAAACTCCTCTGATGTATCGAATCTTCTGGATAGCTCAGAGATAAAGATATAAACAATGTTTTCATGTAAAATTTATAATTTAGACAAACTTACCTTAGATAAGTTCACACTTTTTTTTTTAATTAAAGCTACTTAATTTTAATAATACCAGCAAAAGCTACAATACAAACATACTACAGAAAATGAAATCTCACCTGAGGCTTCTTTTTAAGATTTTGACATCATTTTTAAAATGCATTCATCAGATTCGTGAGAGTGTTGTATACATATAGATATTATTTTTTTAGATCTAATTCTAGACTGTCTGCATCACCACATATAAATAGACACATGCAGGTTCACTGGTGGTTTTGGACTGTAAATTAAATGGTTGCATTTTTACTGTGAACCCGGTTCCTATCACCACCACTGTAAAGAAATCTGAGTTTCTCTACTGGGAGCCATTTCATATCCGACTGCTTTAAATGACTTCAAATCACAGCTATGCAGAGAGATGAAAAAAAAGCAGTGCAATTCGGATTAAAACTTTTACAGTCCACATTACATATTTTTACTGATTTGTGTTTTTTGGTTAAATGAATAGAAATCAAGCAAAGTGTGTGTTATTGCATTATTTTGAGGTTCACATCAAATAGTTTTTCATTAAAATACTTTTATTATAAAATAACTGCTGATTAGTTAGTGTAGTATGTTCTTACTGAAATTGCTAACACTTTTCAGGTGTAAACAAATTTTCATGTGTGTGTTAAAAACAAAAAATATGATTAAGTTTGATTAAATATTTAGACTGTGACATCCATGGAAATGTGCTAAATACATGCAAGGAACTGAGTAATGTAACACAAAACTAATTTATAGGGATGTAGCAGGGTTGCTGATAAAAAAAAAAATCGAATAATCTTTGCAATATTACAAGAACTGACATCCCGAGACTCCGTCAGGCACACCTTGAAAGTAGAAGAGTGAAGGGAAAGTGATCTAAGGCAGTAGCTCAGCCAGTGCAAGAAACAAATGTCAGTGTTTTGTGTCAGCGTCTCGTTAAACATGCCTCAACACATTCCTGATTGGATGCAACACTGGATTAATTAGAACTGGCATGCCGATGCCATCAGCCCTGCCTGTGTAGCCCCTGAATCTGTTAATCACGAGCACTTACTGCTCACTGAGTGAGTGTGTGTGTGTGTGTGTGTGTGTGTGTGTGTGTGTGTGTGTGTGTGTGTGTGTTTGTGTACTGGGGGGGTCTCTTTCCAGAGACTTCAGCTCTGTGGCTGTCAATTAGTGGCGGACGATATGATATGAAATACCCCTCAGTTCAGGGCACTGTAATTAGCTGTTTAGCGCACACACTGCAGCTGTGAGTTCTTAAGTAGATGTGCTTATACTGAAATGATAACTGTTCAGTGAGAAATTAAATTTACACAGATTTACCCCACATATCAAGTGTACTCACACTATCAGCGTTTAAAGTTGTGTGTTTAAAGCATAGTGTAGTTACTATGTAGCAGAAGACAGTTAGCACAAGAGCATTTTAGGAGACCTTTATTTTGACTTTAAGCTATATTTTAAATTGTTCTTGTCTTTGTGTATTTGTGTGTCTGTGCAGTCATAGCATATAGCAATTTTCTTCAGGACCCATAAAGTTTTCTGTTTCTGATTCTGATTCTTAATTACTGAATTAATTCAGGTTGCCTCTCAGTTCCTGTGAAGGGCTTAATCTTAATGCTTCAGCAGACCAAGACATTTTGGACAACACCATGCTTCTAACTGTGTGCACACAGTTTGGGGAAAAACCTTTTCTATTCCAGTGTCCCAGTGCACAAAGCGAGCTCCATAAAGACATGGAGTTTGGTGTGGAAGAACATGACTGGCCCACACAGAGTACTGACCTCAACCCCTTCCAACACCTTTGGGATGAGTTGGAACGGAGATTGTGAGCCAGGCTTTCTTGTCCAACATTGCATCTCATAAATGCTATACAGAAGGAATATTCACAGAAACACTCAGAAATCCCGTGGAAAGCCTCCCAAGAATAGTGGACCAATTCCATGTATTTAAAGACAATATGGAATTTTACCATTGATGTAATGGTCAAGCATCTCAGTACTATTGCCCATATGGTGTTCCTAACCGGAAATCTGGTTAAACCACCGAATCCCAGCAGCGATCCACTGAAAATGAACATGATCCTGTCAAGTCTGTGAATGGAGTTGTCGTTAGTAGAAAACACAAGAGCTCAAACTAGGGCATGTAAACAAGGTTTGCTTCCCTTGCAGCATGTGCTATATCACTTGTGCTCCCAGGGGGCAGTGGATGTATGTACAAAAGCTCAGAAACATCACTGGTCTAAGTTTGAGGTTGCCAGCTACACAACAAGAAAGGAAAAACTGGTATTAGCAATGGATTTGACCTAGCATGGGCACTCAAACATGCAGTGAAATGAAGAACCTGTATTGGGTGATTGCTTTATGAGCCGTTACAGCACTTGTTTTGTGACAAGGAATCCAGGCTTGTCCCAACAGAATTCAAGATAAGCAGCTCTTTTGATCGTGTTTAAATTAAATTAAATAATTTCTGATAATGTCTACCTTTTGTATTGTGTAAAAAATTCATGACCAAACAACTCACTCAAAATGACTTTATTATTCAGTAAAAATAATGTTATGGGACACATTATTCAGCAATTTATGTACTTGCAATTAAACACAATTGATACAATTCAAATAATTACGTACATTCAATAGGACTATTAACTATATATATATACATTATAGACGGTGTGGGATTATATATTTTTTGATAGTGTGTGCTAGTAAAGTTAACATTAGAATTAAGTGCAAACAAACAAGAAAGCAGTAAAAAGTATCAAGATTTGTTTTGTTTGTAAAAAAGTAACTGATATTTTTGGAGCTGGTAAAGAGAACAGATCTGTGTGTTGTAATCGCCTCATCCTCTTTATTGTTCACTGAGTAAAACTGAATGTTGAAGAGAGTGAGAGAGAGCCGAATACAGAGAGACCAGGAGCAGACAGTGCAGGAACTTCAGGGCCACGCAGCAGGGGGGAGGCATGCCTTTGTCTCACAGGTCAGCAAGGGGTGAGAGACAGACCCTGTGTGTGGGGGTTGAGAGACTGCATGTGTGTGTATTTGAAGCGTGTAAGTATGCACTTGTGTGTATCTATGCAAATTGAGAGTTTGTGTGTTTTGGGAGGAGATAGTGTGAGTGTGTCTGCTGGGGGTCTAAATAGAGGGAGAGAGAGAGAGAGAGAGTGTGTGTGTGTGTGTGTGTGTGTGTGTGTGTGTGTGTGTACGCACGTGTGTTATTGCTCTTTGTCTTACAGTCCTTTCTCTTCATTTCCCCCACATGTAGCACCGGTTTCCTTCCAGGAAGCCCTGAATGCCGTAGAACTTCAAAGTATCCAGTAAACACACACACACACACACACACACACACCCTAAGCTAACAGCTCTGCTTAACTGCTCAAAAATAGAACACTCACTCAGAGCTGATCTCTTCATCTCCTTCAGAGTGACTGCACACTCATAAACCACAGACCTTTCCCATTCTCTCTCTCTCTCTCTCTCTCTCTCTCTCTCTCTTTCTTTCTCTCTCTCTCTCACTCAGTGTGGTGGGGTCTGAGGCATGCCTCCTTTAGGGAATAGGAACATCTGGGTTTGTGAGTGCAGCAATAGAAGACTAAAAACTCTTGGAGCTGTTCTGCACATTTCCTGTGTTTAGAGGTCTAACTTTTTCTCCTTTCTCTCTCTCTCCCTCTCTCTCTCTATCCCTCCTCCTGCTGCTGTGTGGTGCTGCTTCACTTTAAGCTCTGGCTGGTGGGGCAGTCATGTCAGCCTTCTTGTCTTTTGTTTTCTTTATTGTTCTCTCTTTGTTTGCTTTCTTTTGTGGTGAGTCATGGTGGTCCTGTTAGGCTGAAGGTTGGATGCACTCTTTCAGGCTGAGCTGACAAGACTCTAGCTCTTTGCAAACACTCTGCACAGAGGGCCAGAAGAAGAGACTCAGCTGTAGCAGGTATGTAAAAATATGCCTTGTGTGCTGAGCCCTGCTCTGCTGGTCCAGTGCAAATCCTTACTTACTTTTGCAGCCTTTTTTAGCATCTAACCAGACAAAGAGCAGTTTGTGAGGTCTGTCTTCGCCCAAGCAGTTTTATTGTGCCCTCAGGAAATACTAGGGATTGTCCAATTGAGTTTTTAATGTAACATGACTTTATGAACCTGTTTCCACATTTTAAAGTTGGTTTGCACATCAGGAGTGAACATGTGCAATAGCTGTGGGGCCTGATTCAAATGCACACAGTCTCTCATAGTTACCTAATCATCAGTTTGGGTAAAGATCTAAACTCTGAAATTCTTTTCAGCTTTGACATTCTCGCACACTACCACCCCATCGCCAAGTGTCAAAACATTTCTAAAACGCTTTTGAGGGAAAATATTTTCTCACTGAGGTAAGATTATCTCAAGGCACGAAAGCATGTTTTTGGTTTACCTTGGACTCATTAGAAACAGTCTCCACCAAAGCATCTGCTCTTTCCAAGCCAGCTCTTTTTCAACTTGCAGAACATTTACCACTGTTCTAGATATGTAGAACCTATGTTCTATCAGAATAAGATGTAAAGGGTCACCTGCTATTCATTTGCTCCTTTGATGTCTCTTGTGATTAAGTTAACCCTCCTCTTAATGTTTTGGAGTTACTTGCAAAATTTGTAACTTGCCTTCTTTGAACATAATTATGATTTCATTGTGAAATAAATACCAGATTTTTCTTTTTCTCAATCACTATCTAAATAATTGCTACAGACAGTATTTTTGTTCGTTTGCTGTAAAAAACAACAACACTCAACTCTGCACATACTAAGAAGAAATGTGCAGGTGCTTGTGGCCTGTTGCGAGTCAACAGGTTTTCTGTTCCTTTCTGAAAAATATACAACAGAGAGATGCTTCATTGCAAGGAGACCAACTGCCTGTTTCATTACAAGGAGCTTCACGCAGCCAGTTCATTTGGATTAAGTGTACTAGAGTGTGTGAAGTGTTAAATAATTATCACTTCATGAATTATCAGATGTCTTGGAAAGGCTATTAACATAACCTCATGAAAATGACATACATTTTGTAGCGTATTTTTGCCATATTGCCTACTGCCATATGCCTTCTGTACTGGAGGATTCCTTTAACATCATTCTTTTCATAGATTCTGATGAGCCACAGATGGAAATGAGTTCTTGATGACTTCCTAAGAGGAACATTCTGGTATCTCTAGAGCGCAGAACCACTGCTTGTGTTTGCAAAAGCAGCTAAAAAGCTGAACAGATGGAGGTGGTGGATTTCTTGTGGATGCTGGTCGCCTTGATCCATATCTTACCTCTGGACAAGGCAGAGAGTGTGTTGAGGGTGAATTCTGGACTGCAGGTGATCAGAGGCCAGAGTGTATATCTAACTGCAAATGAGCTGCAGTTCAATACTGATGAGATCTCAGAGACCTGCAAAGTGGAGGTGGTGATCAACGAGCCTGTAACTCAAAGAGTGGGGAAGCTCACTCCACAGGTAAAGACCATGTAATACAGATCAACACTAATCAACATGCAGCATGATTTAAATAGATTTCAGTAAAATGGCCCCTCATAGTCATGCGTGAACATACCACATCACACAGTGTGAACAATGTGAAACTCTTTTCTGCATTTAACCCCTTCCCTACCTCAGTGGTGCCACTGGCAAATTCAAGCCTACAGACTTCTGATTGCAGGGGCAACTTCCTAATTACTAGGCCACCAGCTGCCCCATCTAGTGATCTAGCGCACCTAGTTCAGCTTATCACAGACTTCAGGAGCATCTAAAGCTTAAGAGTCAAGTGAGTTTTTTCTTTTAAGATTCAAGATCCACAAGATTCTCTGTTGTATACATAGTAACAATGTACAATATATAGTTCCCTTAAGCCCATGCAATAAAGTTATGGAATTGCCACACTAAGGCAATAGAAATATGCAGAAAAAAAGTACATTCCGACCAAACAAATATTATGGGATTATAAGACTTGCCAGGTAATTTTTTTGGGTGCAATTTTGATGAAAATACCCTGTGAAAAAGATTTTGCACATAATCGGCTGTAACATTTCAAAAGAAATGCAGCTGAAATACTACATTTTGTTTGATGCAACATGATGCATCTATGCATTTTTGCCTTTAGAGAAGAGGTACCTGGCCC
>JBBPDC010000038.1:8784424-8794777 GCA_037974485.1 Hemigrammopetersius urotaenia
TGCCTGTAGTAAAATGTTGTTGTTGAATACTGGGTGCATCTCTTTGAATGCTATGGATTGTTAAAGATATCAACAAAGAACTGACAAAAAATTATAAATGCGATTTTTCAGTTGGAAAATGATGCTGTGCTACCATAATTCAAAAGATTGTAACTTGACAACCATTCAAGATACAGCTTTGACCAAGATATCATTTTAAAGCTTATTTTCTCGTCTTTCCAATGATCATCAAAACCCCAATTTGGAATTTTGGGTCACCGTGACTCATTTTGCCAGATCAGGTCCCAAATGAAGATGCTCACACCTGAAGTTTGTGTATAATATTTCATCTGTGTTTAGGGGGTGAAATTGGCCCAGACCCTGTGTTAGACACTGTCACCCTCATAGTGTCGGACGGGGAAAGTGGACAAACAGACGGCTGTTGCCAGGAAGATTCTGTCCCACCGCCCGTTCCCCTGCACGGGACACTTCCTGTGTATGACCTCAACATTACTGTTCTTCCTGTGAATAACCAGCTGCCATCTATAACTATAGGTAAACATCCACCAGCATCTCTTTGGAGCTCTTTATTGTGACTATTATGAAATGTAAATTTATTAAGGTTTTCAGACATTTAAACTTTATTGTTCAGGTCTGATGTATAATCTATTTAATGTAACCATCTTTATTCAAACACTCATTTATTCACTCGTTGTTCAAACACACATCATCATTAATGTGGTACAGATGTCTGTGTGTTTTAGCACACAGCAGGACTTGTGAACAAATGAACAAAACTTTACCACTACAGGCAGCCACAAGTGCTTCTTTTAGGTTAGTGTTCCTATTCATGAGGTGATTTGTGAAAACAGACAGCTATTGTTTTTTATAGCTCACGGTAAGTCATACTGTGTTTTAAACCACATCCACAAGTTTGCAAAACTTTAATTAATAGCTGGATGTTGTATTTTGAGTGGGTTGTATTTGGTGAAGTATTTACTTCAATTTACTAGCACTTTTACTAACACTTTTAGCATCATAGCTTTAGGGCCAAAATAAATAGGCCCAAATAAAGTGGAAAATGTAGTAAATATGATTTGTAACACAGAATGAAATGTTAACTGAAACGCAACTTTGTACAAAACCACATAATTGCTTATTATATAAATCCTGAAATTATATAATTAGAAAAATAGAAGTGTTACGTCTAGATTACCTGGGGTTAAGCAATTAACCAATAAATCCAGGCTTTCTGATATTGTTTTTGCTGATGCGCCACATCTTGCTGAGAACATCACTGAATCATTATCTCCCATACTGAGCATGGGGACTATCAGGAAGGCAAGCATTGTGTTTCCATAGACACATAAGCCTCACTCGTAAGCCTCACAGTTTACTTTACATTACACTGATTTGTTCACTAGAGCTCGAGGCGAGGTTTTGACAAGACTCAGTTATCAATGGAGAACAGTGGCCACTGGGACACAATGAGAGGAGGAAAGTGTCGGTTAGACGCCTACATGAAATCCCTACACACTCGTTGCTGGTGTTTTCAGGGGCATTGGAGTAACATACGACTGACTGGGATTATTGCAAGGGCACGCAGCAAGAAAACGCTACAGCAGACAGCACATAAACACACCTCCTTGGGAGAAGGTGGACAATGAGGCAGAGGAGAAGACAATAGAGCTTCCCTCGTTCAGAAAAGACGACACACAGCCCAAGCTTACCTCTCCGCTTCCCCACCTGCCAAGATTTACCTCTAGCCCCCCCATATGACAATCTCTTAATTCTTTAAATCCTTGGCTAGAAAACGGTGAAAGATTCTCCAGGATTGCAGGCCCTGGCAAGTTTATGACAAAACTGAGCAGTTTAATTAATTTACAGTGAATAAAGAATGGCTGGAATAAGAGCATTAAGAAACAGAACGAAAGGAAATCTGGCTTCTCCTCTTCCCTCACTCGGGGATGACAGTTTTATCACCTTTATCCCAGACTGTTGGTCATTAATTTCTCCCTATGTCGCAGAGCCTGATCCAACCACAGCCCCCTCCATGCCCACTCCCCATTCATTATTTATCAGTGCTGTAAATGGGAGCAGATGCCAGTGAGCATGGGCATGATGGCTTTATCAGCACCCAGGTGGCAGCGGGCTGGCCAAGAGCCGAAAGAGAGCGTAGCGAGAGAGGGAGCATGCGGGGGTGTCATAACAGGACAGTGAGAGAAAGAAAGAGAGAAAGGGTGAGAGAGAGAGAGAAATAATGAGACAAAGAAGAAAAGAGAGGGACAGTGCAAGGAGAGAGGTCAATAAAAATAAAAACAGTCTGATAGAAAGAGTGAGAAGGAAATAAAACATGGGATATGACTGATTAGATGAAAAATGATGAAGGTAATTGAAGAATCCTGGGGGATAATACTGTGATTTATTAATATTACCATAACATGCATTCAGCAATACCTCATAGTGTTTGCACTCGCTAACAATATTAGAAATATAAAAACTAGACTCAGGAAAGTGTTATTGGCTGTTTCATTTAATATATTTTGGAGTAAAAGAGAAGTTAGTGAATGCTGATTATTAGATTGAATTTGACTCCTTTTAAATATGAGTATTATTATCAAAAATTTAATGAATTCATTATGCATGTCAACAGACTGTGGTTTACGCTTTCTATTTTCTTTATGTTTAGTTTGTAAATTTCTAATGTATTTGACTTAACTGAATTTAATTGAATGTAGTTATAAATCGGGTTATTTCTGGATTTCAGTTTTTAATAATGACGTTTTCAGAATGGTCTTAGAGTTTTGGACCCTGCTGTATGTGCAAAACATATCTTGTTTTTTTATTATATAACATATAATTAATGAAATTATGTGAAATCATGAAAAGTCCAGACTTATAAAACACTGCATGCTGACTCTTACTCTGTCAGGAGATATGCTGGTGGTGGACGAAGGCTCTAGTGTGTGTCTGTGTGGAGATGTGCTGGCAGCTGCAGACCCTGACACCAAGCCAGAACAGTTAATCTTTCATGTGGAGAGCCCACCTCAGCACGGCTTTCTGGAGAACACCCTGCCCTCACCTGGCTTCGAGAAGAGCAACGCCGGAATCCGAGTGGGTCAGTGTTCATCCATGGGCCCTTCCTGAAACTAATGTCAGCACCACCCTTTCTAAAAGGCTTCCACTAAGTGAAATTGTCTGAATGAAGTTTCTTTCAGCCAGCTCCACCTCACCTCTGGATTCATCAACTATGTCCAGTCTGTCCACCAGGGTGTGGAGCCCACAGCAGACCACTTCACTGTTTCCATCAGTGATGGAGTGCACAAGTCAGGGCCTGTGCCTTTCTACATCATTATCAACCCCGTCAATGACGAGGCCCCGTCCCTGCTGCTCCAGAACTTCACAGTCAGTCAGCCATGTTCACTACCTTTCATCTGCTTAAAAATCGGCAATATTTCAAGCTCATTATTAACAAAGTCACATTCATTACGATTACCTTTGTTTACTATGCAATTCTGTGCTGTTTGCTCGGCCAAAATTATAGTTTGGGATTATAAGAAACGTTAATTTTGCATGTTATTGGGCCACGGACCACTTATGGGCTGCAAAGGCTTCTGATTGGGCTATAAATTTTAAATCGAGAAATTTGTTTGAGAAAGTGGGCCTTGGCAACATGCTGTGATAGACAGGTGGGCCTTAAGGTTGAGAACCATTGACCTATGAGAATTATGCATGTCTGAGCACTCTGTCTGTATTGCTTACATGTCCACACACTATGGTTCATATCAGTGTGTTCATTTAGTCTGTAAAGTGCAAACTATAAATGAAAATTAAACTAGCACTACATTAGCCAATTTAACTGTAAAGAAAACAGAATCAACCCTAAAAATGTACTATTGGTGCACTAGGATATTTACTATCCTTGTTCTAAATAATTAATAGAAATCTGAAAAATTCAGAAATTCTGGAGGAGTCCATAATGATTTACTGGACTGCAATTGGTTTAAAATTAGTTAGAAAGCTAAAAACAGCATTTTATTTTTATTATCCTGAATGGCTGCTTTGCCAAAGGGGTGATCCAATCTCAAGGCAGCTAATTACCATATGTAATTATACATAATTACAAATATCAGGTTTATATTTAACACATTATTTCATATTTACATTAAATTGTATTTATATTCAGAATAACATATTAACATATTAACTGTTCTCAAAATATTGAGTAAAATGCTCAGTATTTTATGCTTATTTTGCCTTTTCGAATTTCTCTCTAATTGATACATTTATTGCACCATCCTTCAGGTTGAGCTGGGGATCCATTTCACTGCATGTTGTGTGTGTATAAATATGTGACAAATAGAGAAAATGCAAAATATTCCAAGAAAATGCAAAATATTCATGAATAAATTAGTTTAAATCTGTGCTGTCTAGATTGTTATTGAATATAATATAAACAATTATTTATTCTCTGCATCTCTGTTCTCTCATCAAAGGTCATAGAGGGAGGAATGAAAGACCTCACGCCTGCAATATTAGACGCAGTCGACCTGGACGCTCCTCCAGATATTCTCACAATCACTGTTCTGGTGCCCCCTGCTCACGGGACGCTGCTGAATGGGATCTATGGTCTGGAGATGAACCGGTATAAAGAGATGGGCCTCGAGCTCCTGCAGAGGACTCTACCGGTGCAGTCATTCACCATGCAGGCTCTCCGACAAGGTCAGCTTCTCTTCAGCAGAACTATGAACCTCTCTATGCTCTTACAAATAAAGGTGGCAAAAAAGAGCAATGCAATAGAAGAATTACTTTTAGTTCCTTAAAACTCAACTTCAATTCATTTCTAATTATTTTTTAAGAACTCAGTGAATAGGACCCATGTTTCTATTGGGAACCAGATGTGATTCTTATATGAAATTTCTTTATAGAACCCATAGATGGTTTTATTTTTGCAAGTTTTTGAGTTTTGGCTTTGGTTGTGGAGTGGGGGGTTTGCTGAGTGTAGCCACCATGAGGCTGGCCACCCCTGTGCCTTCCAGAGGGCACGGGTTTGTTATCTCTGGGGTCCAGGCTTGCTGAACAGATGTTGCAGAAGACAGAGGTCAGAGAGCGCCCGTGGTGCTTCTGCATCATCTGCAAAGTCCTTTCCTGCACAATTACCTCAGAGCCACTGTGCACCCGGTGATTTGCGCAGCTGCCCTTCCTGTTAGAAAGTGATGTAGAGCCACAGAAAGGTAGGTGACCTGGGAAGTACACTCGCAGTCAAAAACATTGTGGTTTATAATAATCACTAATACAAAGTAAGAAAGCAATGTCAATGTAAGTATACACTGTATATCCTATACGTATACACTGTACCTATAGTACAGTGTAGCTGCTGTTCTAGTCTTGTTGACCACTGTTGTCTGCAGGCTGCCCATAGTCCCTGAAGTCCTCGGTGAGGTTTAAATCTGATGATTGTTTGTCATATCTTTGCCTGAATTTCCTCTACTTTAAATCGATCAATTATTCCCTAAGAGATGTGACATTTTGGACCCTATGACATATACAATCATGGGTTTTGTACTTGCCAAAATGGAATAAAATTTCATGACTTTATCTCCTTTGTTCACACATGTGCCGTCCCAGTAATTCCCCACTCATGTTCACAGTTAACCTTTTCTCATTTAATTACCATTGAATCCCTGGGTAAAATGTGTGAAAGGTTAAATCTCAGATAGAGTGGAGTCGGACAGGTCTGGCCTCTTCAGGCAGGTGTGTGATTAGACACTAAAATAGGCACAATATTTTCAGTAATTATGATGTTACAACACAACATGCTCTTCTGAACATATTGTGAAATCTTCAGTACCGGTCAACTGCATGTTTCATTACAGAGAGAGCTTAACTGGGCTTGTTTAATCCGATTTAGTACAATGCAGCAGATAACTGTGAGTGAAAGAAACATTACCAGGTTTTGTTAGTAGTTAGTATCGAAATGTCGATCCGCTTGCTATTTTTTGTCCGTTCCTGTCTTTTTGGTTCAGAAAAGAAAATTTTAACATTTTTGCATATTGTGATATTATGATAATTGTTACTGTATCACCCATCACTAGTATGGATGATGATTAGTTAGTCACATTAGCCCGGTACCACCAGTTCAAAGCTTTATGAGTAAACAGTTTCCTACTTGGTGAACTTGGTGATTATTTTTATGCTAGGGAGTAATATCATTTTTGGTTGGTACCATCCCATCCCAAGGCCGTGAGAGATCCTGTTACATGACCCTCCTTATTTGAGCATTCCTTGACTCCTTTCCTCTCGCCATGGTCCACAGGAATGAAGATCGTGTACATGCACGATGACACGGAAACCCTTAAGGACAGTTTCACCATGCAGCTGACAGATGGCAGGCACGCTGTCCAGGGGACGGCGTGGGTCCGCATCCTACCAGTCAATGATGAAAAGCCACGGCTGCTAAAGTAAGTACGCCCTGGGACAAATTCCGAGCCAGAAAGGCAGACGGAAGCGGGGCAGGAGGAGGGGCTTTCAGCAGAGGAGACTGGACAGGGACAGAAGGGAAAGGGTGGATTTTTAGGCATATGTGGCTGGGGAGTCTGCATTTCCCTGACTGAGTGACTGGGAATGAAGTTACATCCTTCAGTAAATCACGATGCTTTATCCCGTCTTTTCCCCCTAAGATCAGGAGGTTTGTTTTGTGCTTTTTTTTTGACTCACTGAGTTGGCACAGGGTGCATATGCAAACTCCACAGCAGCAGAAATAATGTGGCTTTTTGGCACTGGCCTGCTTCCTTGTTGCTCATGTTCTCTCGGATTGCTGTGACAGGCCGGTCTCGCTTGCCTTTGTTCCCTCCAAAGGCAGCCGGGTCTGTCGCATTTACGTATTTATTTATTTAGGATTCGTTTGAGCGTGCCGGCTTGGCATCAGCGCTCGCTGCGCCCTCAGTGTCTCCGGCTCTGTTCTGTGCGCAGGAATGCAGGTGCGGAGGTGGAGGCTCTGGAGCGGAGGGTTATCTCCAGTGTTGTGCTGGAGGCAGAAGACAATGACACCCCAACTGACCAGCTTTACTATGTTCTCAATGCAAGCCCCAGGTTTGGCCTTCTGCAACTCAAGGTTAGCTTCTTCGTGTAAAACAGCAAATCATGAACAATACTGTTCAACAGTTTAGAACAGTTTAAGTTTTACAACTTAAATATATTACATGGTTCTAATTTGGCAGTGCTGTTCACAGGCTTCAAATACTTCTTCACCAACAGAGCCATAATTAAAGACTATTATTTATCATTTTCCTATCATTGTGCCCAAAATACTATAAAAATTAAGTAAATATGTTTTTGTCCGTTGAAAATATTTTCATAACATGATATTGAATTACTTTGGTGTAATTGAAATAAACTGTATGATTATTGTATAAATATAGAACTATACAATGTTTTTATATTTTACAATTATCGTATAACAAGCATTAAAATGATGAGTGATTTAAACAGTAGACTACATACATGCTTATAATAAAAGCATTTTAAAAATGCCGCTCTCAATGTGCCTTGCGTGCAGACAGGAGTAGGATGGGCTGACCTGAACGCAGGTCAGAACTTCACGCAGGAGGATGTGGAGATGAACCGCCTGTGGTACAAACACACCACCTTCAGTGGGTTAAAAGGTCACGACCGCTTCCACTTTTTCCTCAGCGATACAGACAACCAGATGCCTCCACAGAGTTTCTTCATTTCTGTTCGCATCATTCCAAAGGGTATGAAAAGTTCACCATGAAGTTCAGTTTAAACCCATTAAACTCTCATAACAAATTATCCCTTTTCTAGTCTGTATACACTGAATTTCTTTGCAGGCTTTTGATAATAAAACAAAAGATTGATAGATTATTAGCTGAATAATAAACCCAGATTGTCATAAAGTCTGTTCATCTTTGTTGGCAACCCTGTTGGTATATTATAATCAAATCGCAATTATGATATTAACCGGTTTCCTTTGGGGAATGCTTCCTCTCTCTCCACTCCAACTGTGTTTTTGTTTTTCCTTTGAATCAAAGAATAGGGAAAACAACTTTGTTGACAGGTTTAATCAGTGTGTATGTATAATTTAAAGCACGGCCCTCCCCATGGCCACAATGGCTTTGCCAGTTGAGTGAGCAGGGGAGCGTGGCAGGCAAGGCCCTTTTGGCCCTGGTGCTGGTGGGTCCAGGTGGAGCTGAGGTGAGAAGGTTGTGACTCTCAGGAAGGGCCACCTTCAAACGCCCAGCAAGCGTGAATTATTAACAGGCTGCAGAACCGACAGCTGCACCCTGTCCCAGCTCCCAGACCTGTCCTCTCAAACAACACCCACAGACTCCCTTCAACTACAACTTCAGGTTCAGGGGGGTGTTTATGTCAGCATAAGATATCAGTTGCCCTCCTTTTGAAGAAGTAACTTGATAACACCCATGTGTTTCTCTGAATCCTTTTTTGAAGTGGTGTTTTAAAAGGATAGTCTTCAAAATCATATTTGCACAGTTTTACTCTTACCATACTCCTGTCACAATTAGCACTAATTCTTTAGATGATCACACTTATTTATACTGATCACAATTATGATCTGCAGTCTGTAGATTCACAGTAATGTAAGTGTCAAGAGACCAGTGAACCCTTACATTAAGATACATTGATTTTTTAAAACATAATCAGCCAGCCAAGACAAGTTCAAAATCTCAAATACGATGTGATTTCCATCTTGGAATCTACCAATTACATTAAATTATGTGTGTATAAATTTGATTGTTTGGCCAAAGTGTTGCTTTAAATTGCAATGTCCTCTCCATTTTTCGCAATGTTGTTTTCTCAGGTGACATTTCTCTAATCGCTAAGCCCGTGACTCTAATGGAAGGAGAGAGAGTGGTGCTGACCACAGATGTCCTTATGGCCTCAGACAGCGGAAGCAGGTCAGACGAGCTCATCTACACTGTGACCGTTCCGCCTAAACACGGACACCTGCACATGGTCCAGCACCCCGGGGTCCCTGTGCTCACCTTCACACAGATGGATGTGGCAGCCCACCGGGTGTGCTACACTCACGACAACAGTCACTTCACTGATCATGACTCCTTCAGGTCAGTGCGACAATAATATTGAGTATTTTCTGGAGAGTTTTGTTTTAACTATATATTATATTTTTCTTGTCTGTCTGCCTGTGCAGCATAAGCAATTTTCTCTTTTCTGTTTCTGATTCTTAAAAAGGTGATTCCTCCTTAGTATTTATAATAAAGTGAGACATTGCTTAAGGCAATACTAATGCAAGTTCATTTCAAATCTGCCAACAACGTATTACATTTTGTAATTCCACAAGAAAGTGAACAAAAGAAATGGTTAAAAATGACATTCTCAGTGACAATGACAATGAAATGTTTTTAAATATCATAGTTATACAAAACTATGGCATAAGGGTTCATTTCTTATTATCACCTTTTTCAACCTTTTAACAGATACAGAGGATTTTTCTCCCATAAGCAACACTTACAAGAATTACAAGAGATACAAGAATTTCTGTAAACAGCGAAGGAATGCTACAACATATGTACAGTATATAATGACAGTTCAAATGGTCTGTAGGTAATGTGAAAGTAAATACAAGAACAAAACAGGGGGAGCGTTCTGTCACCCAAATCTGACAAGAAAAAAAAAGAAAAAAAGCATTTAATCGTATTTATGTACTTTTCCAGCCAATTTGGCAGTAGGCAGACTTCAGAGAAGGCAGCGTATGGCTGACCTGTCCTCCTCTCGCGTGTGTTTGCGCTTTGGTTTGTCACCCAAAATCTTGGCTGAGTTTCACCTCAGGGTCAGCTGGGAGCAAACACGCCTGGCTCAGCCAAGTCTGATGAGGGTGCCACTTAACAGAGGGCAGGCGGCAGCCCCTCTCTCAGCCAGCGTGTGCCGTCAGGGCAGCACAGGGTCCAGAGAGACGCTGTAATGGAGAGGAGAGCCATCTTTTAATACTGCTCTCAAACTTTGGAACTCACTATCTCAGCATCCTCAGTTAGCAGAATTACAGAGCAACTGAAAACACACCGATTTATTTTAGCTTCTGTCTGAACCAGATTTATATGATATTAGTATAATGAAACTTTTTAAACTTCTTATTGTTCATGATTCTCTGGATGTTTTTTATTGGTTCTTACATTAACTTATTATGAAGAACATTTAGCTGTATATTCATACATGAAAAAGGTCTGTAAAAATGTTTAATAGTACAAAGAATAATATTGTTACTGTCATTGTTGTTACAGATATATTTATATCCAGTATATATATATGTTATATGTGTGTGTGTGTGTGTGTGTGTGTGTGTGTGTGTGTGTGTGTGTGTGTGTGTGTGTGTGTGTG
>JBBPDC010000038.1:8795898-8806212 GCA_037974485.1 Hemigrammopetersius urotaenia
TGTGTGTGTGTGTGTGTGTGTGTGTGTGTGTGTGTGTGTGTGTGTGTGTGTGTGTGTGTGTGCGTGCGCGTGTGTGTGTGCATGCTTGTGTGTGTGTGTTAGAAACCTCCAGAAAATCTTGTACCCTGAACTAGTCAGGACCACACTACTGGGTTGCGTGAGGTGACTAGAACAGAAAAAAATTTTTTTTAGTTGGTTGTATTTTTTCCTTTCGAACAGCTTGTATTTGCGCTTGTGACAGCAGACCCTGTGATCGGGAAACACCTGAGCGAACACCTGTGTGTCAAAAACATGGTGCCGAGGCCAGGAGGGATGGAGGAAACGAGAGAGAGAGAGGCATAAGGTGTTTTTTGGGGAGCCCTGCTCCTCCTTCTGCTTGCCTCTGACAGGCGGATGATGAATGGGCATTATTAGGAGAGCAATAATTCTGCTTGGCATTGCCTCTGCAGCGGTCGTGCAGAGTGGGTCTCTGGGCACAATTACCGAGCAAAATGTGGGACAATGGCGACGGCAGATGTTTGGTTGTTTTGACTGTGAGAGAGAGAGAGAGAGGAGAGAGGCCAGAGTGAGGTGACAGGAGTACTATGGCCGGTGATTGCAGGCTGCAGGGCAGTGTGTGTGTTGTGAGGCGGACAGGTTTGGCAGTGGGTTTGTTGAGAGAGCTCGCCTCTCACGCTCCTTTCATTCACCCCAACACTCCTCCTTCTGCTCCAGTGTAAAGCCACTGCCACATTAACATGGTCAAGGAAACTCTGGTCTTATTCTCAAGTTACAAGTCACACACATGTTACACCAGACATTAAAATATGCATTGACTAATCCATGAGTTTTCTTGTAACTAGTGTAGTCAGGATAATAGGATGCTGATTCAAGATTCAATTTTTTGTCACATGCATAGTTATACAAATACAACTTGTAGTAAAATGCTTTATAACCAACGATCATTGTTTCAGATTGAACCAAAATGTCCTGTTTTTACATTATACATCTTGTTTTTCTCCATACAAAACTTTCCGAAACAAAATCTCAGCCAGCTTCTAGCTTAGTGAAATAATTAATTGAGCGCATTGAACATTAAAGTGTTGAATTGTTTAGCAAACAATTCAACAATGCAGTTAAAAAAGGAAAAATATGAAACTATCCGCACTCCACACCTTTTCTGTCTCATAGCTACACCACTTATGTATTCGGTTTTTTGGGAGTTACTGTTAAATTAATAATAATTACTGGGTAATAAGGCCAGAGATTATGATAAGCCCAGAGTTTGAGGGGCTGAAAATGTACATAATCCTTCAGAGCTTCACTTTTAATTATGACAGGGACAAAACATTGTCATTCATAGGTCTGAGATGAGTTATGTTCCTCTTTCCAGTTTTGACATCAGCAACGGTGTGACGTCCAGAAGTGGTTCCATTAGTTTCACTGTGGAACACAGTGACCGGATCCCACCCACTCTGAGTGTCAATACAGGCCTCCAGCTGCCTGAGGGTTCCACCAGGATCATCTCACCTGAACATCTTCAGCTAACCGATCCTGACACAGCCATGGAGAACCTCACTTACACCCTCGTTCAGCCGCCGCAGTACGGAAAGTTGCTGCTAAAAGGCTTCCCCTTGTCCCACGCCTGCTTCACACAATTAGACATCAACACCATGCTGCTAAGTTACCAACACCTCAACAGCTTTGCCAGAATCGACAGGTTCACCTTTCAGCCTTCTGATGGAACCAATAAGGGCTACCTGGAATACGGACAGCTCAGAGAGCAACCAGCGGTTTTTACAATACAAGTAAGAATGCAGTTTATATTAAACAGTGAAAAGGGGCAATTATTCTCCATCAGAGACATTTTCCTTTCATTTTATACAGGTTTCTGCTGGAATATCTTAACTGATATGTCTATGAGAGAGGTTTTGAAATAGAGCACTGTAATAACAACAGGGACTGAACAGTTCATAATCGTCATCAGATTTATGAGACTGTCCACTAGGCTGCAAAAGATTGGGGGCTAGGGGGTCCAAGACCCCAACTGATACGTTAGACCAGGGGTTACCAAACATTTTGAAACTGAGAACTACTTCACAGGTACTGAGCCATACAGGGCTACAGGGTACAGGGCTACAAGTTTGATACATTGTTCCTGATTAAATTAAATTGATTTTTTTTCTTATTGTCATTTTCAAATCTATATAAATGCAATTGTGATTAAAGTAACAGGATAGAATTTTAGATGCTGTTCACTGGTGAGTCATGCAATTTTTAGAACAGGTCCGCAGGCGACTCTTGGGGTCCTTTGGGGCATCCTGGTGCCATGTTGGTGACCCCTGCTATAGACTCCCAAAAACCTCAGCACAAATATACAGTATATAGGTGGGCCTTGGAAAACGGTAAACGTTGTTGAAATTAGCAATTTGTCCGTCCATAGTCATTCAGCATCAACAAAAAATCCTTTTCGTTTCACTTTATGTCCCCCTTTCGACAAATACTTTATTTATGTAGCCCATTCATTTACAAAAAGGTCATTCAAGTGCTTTACAAGAATAGAATAAAAACATTAGGTAAAAAAATAGTGGTCCACTATTCATAAAGTATTTTCCTGATTTGGATCACTGCTAAGTACGGCAGAACTGTATATTGTTTACCATATATTCTTTAAGAAGTGCACGTTGCCTCAAGCATCCTCGGTTCAGATGCACCATGCCTCATATATCCAGTGGAGAGTTAACCAGGTCATCCCAGTTGAATTGCATGTCAAACTGGCTTTTAACAGATGCTACAAAACTGGCTATAGCAATGTGCTATCTGACCCTCTGCCCCACTCCCGTATTCTGGGATATTCTCCTGTGGCCCTGTTTTATGCTAACATGAGCATAAAACTGCAGTAAAAACACCCCTGAGAAGGGAGCTACTGTGCATTTGAAATCATCATAAATAATATCTAAAACCATCTTCGGTCGACTTTACACCATAGAAGATGATGTAACAATAAAAATGTGGCAAAGTGCCTGTTACAGGAAGGCCAGGGGGGTTTTACACTTCTTGTAGAGCTGGCAACTCATCATAAACAGCCTTTCTTTCATAATCTATTCTGTCTTCCCAAACCTGTTGTAGACTTCTCTAATAGGGAGCAGCAGGATACTGTTGCTACCAATAGCACCTGGTGAAGTATATCCATATTTCTAAACTGCAGTTGTTGTTGGTTTTTATGATTAAGGAAGAAACACCCTTTTACAATCAGTTCCGAATCACTAACGGATCTGAGGGTTTTGACTACTCTAAGCTTGAAAAGTTAAAGCCCTTATAGGATGCTTTTTCATCATACATCACTATAGCCCCCTCTTCTGGCTGATATTAACAACTACACTACGCTGTGAACAGAAATGAACTAACCAGCTGTGTTCACAGATAGAGATCATAGACAAGACCCCTCCACATCTTGTGAACAAAGAGACCCCCAGTACAGTACAGAATCTACAAGGTGACCAACACGCCATTTATATCACCACCAAAGAGCTACGGGCTTCAGACCCAGACAGCCCTGACCAGGAACTGGAGTTTGTCATCACAAGACCTCCACACTTCGGATACCTGGAGAACGCAGTTACAGGCAGGTTTACTGTGGCACTGAACTCACGAAATCACTGATTTTACACAATTTAGTGATTCAAATTGGCACAAAAGGGCCAACTGATTAAATAAATTACAACGTAATTTAACTGTCTTGCTTCATTAGAATGAATGCAAACATACAAAGTATCAGGATTTGTTTTGTTTGTAAAATGTAGCTGATATTTTGTGAGCTGGTGAGAAGAACACAGGTTTGGTTCCAGATTTCTCGTCGGTTTCTCCAGCTGTTGTGGATTAGTGAAATTTCATAAACAGCTCCTGATTTAATTTAATGAAGGACTGATTGAGGCAAACCAGGTTTCTGACGGAAACTACAAGTAATACTGGATTTCCAATTCAGTGCATGACTTGACTTGCTGACGGTCCAATAGTGTCAGTGGTGGTATGGTGCATGTGTGATCAGACCTTTCTGGTGTTTTTAGGAGGCTATATCAAAGGGCGTTTCACTCAGAAGGATGTGGACCAGCGAGCCGTGCGTTACGTTATTCCCTCGGACGTGGAGGTGACGGCGGACAGCTTTGAGTTTCAGGTCAAGGACCCAGCGGGAAACTCCATGTTGTCAGAAGTGTACGATAACTCTCTTCATGTCTGTTAAGGCCAAAGTAGATGAGAGAGACAAACGCTCGCAAACCTTTTCTGCCCCACCTGCAGACTGCAATACTGCAAATGTCGTCTTTCCATTAACTATGGTTCATTCTCTTTATTTAAAGAAATTAAATCAGAAGACAACTAAAAATAGAATCAGAATCAGAATTTTTTATTAATCCTGGAGAAATTTGCATGAATAATGGAGTGTTTGTGTTCATCCAGGTCTACTCTGGACTTAAAAACAGAGTTCATTTCACTGTACTGCACACATGCATATTTGGTACTCAGTGGCGAGTCACTGCAGAAGGTGTTTTAGAAGGATGAGCTGGTTTAGAGAGAAAGTTAATGTAGCGTAAAGGGGCCTTTATTTGATTGTCATATCAGATCCATGCAGCCCTGTTACACACAACAACATGACGTCAGTTTTTCCAGCAACTGTCACTTGGACAGACTTGTTTGGTTCGTTAATTCGTCTCACGCTATGTTCTTTTTGGAGCAGCATTTCAAATAAATTGGTTACCCACCGCAGCTCCAGCCAAGTCCTAGTGTGAACAAGTTCTCTCCTGTGTGCCAAAGCAGAATGGAACTGCGGTGGTCTCGTGTGGAGCTGACAGCATCCTGTTACCGTGTTTGTGAGAACGCAGGAACTCTAGCTGTGCAGGTGATGCGCAGTGGGAACAGCAGAGACCCCGCCTACATTGGCATACAGGTAAAGTTCTTCAGCAGTAAACTTGCAGACGGAGTCTAGACACACTCTGTGCAAAAGAATTGATGGAGTTTGATGTTTATTGAGTTTAATGGGCTTGTAATAAGACTCAGCTCCTTTGTTTCAGGTGGAAGAAGGCACAGCCAAAGCGGGAAAAGACTTCACTCACAGCTCTGCGAGTCTGATACAGTTTGATCCAGGTATCAAAGGTTCCATTTTACACACATCAGAATAGGATGACAGAGGTGTTCCTTCAGCTGTATGTTATGCATATATTCTAGCAACTGTTTAGTCATTTTTGAGTGAATCTTTAAGACACTCCAATTTATTCGTGTGTATTTATATTTAAGACAAAGGCAGATCAATACAGCCATATAAATATTTAATTGTTTTATTTCTGAACATTAGTTTAGTTTCTTTCACAAGCAGAAAAGCAACAGCCAGGTCCAGAGTGCAAAGGGGCAAAATAAAAGGGCATAATAACCAAAAATCTAAAATAGAAGATGTTTTACCTTGTTAAGTATTTTTGTCTTCAATGTACTCAACGTGGAAAGAGGAAAACAGTAAAAATAAGTAAAATTCTTATATGGGTACTTTTGTCCAAATGTTTGTCTACTGTTGTTCATGGTATATGTTTTGTGAATTTTAAATTCAGGAGGAGTGAAGCAGCAAAGGGTATTTGAGTGCTATGCTAGAACCCCTCTCATTATTCATGTGCTCTCGCTCTCTCTCTCTCTCTCTTTTTTCTCATTGAAATGTTACAGGGGTAAATGACAAATTTTGGAACATTTACCTCAAAGACGATGGCCTGGAGGAGAATCATGAGAAACTGGAAGTTGTGCTGAAAGCCCAAAAGAATGTTGTTTTGGGGCCAAGAAGCAGAGCCACAGTAGAGATTGTGGACCCCCGAAACGGTAAAGCTCACCTAACATGGTGTTACAGACTGAGGTTAACTATTATATCCTGGTAAAGGTTGTCATCACTGTCACCATCATCACATACTGTAAACTGTGGTTTATGAAAGTGGTTTATTGTTTCTTTTACACCTCTGATATAGTAATGGAGTAAAGTAAATTGCATGCAAACTAGTGTAATTATAAACTTCAAGTGCATGAAGTTTTGTCCATGAAATAGTCATCCATTGTGGAGAGCAGCTTGTTAATCCTTTATCAAATGAATAAAAGAATGATTTTGAAAAACCCAGTACAATATGTGACAGATACATACAATGGTATATAAATAAAAATACACATTTATTGCACATTTATATCAACATCCGAATAAAATCTTCAAAATAATTAATTTTTATGAAAGTTGATGTAAAAATATTCAAAATTTGTTATTACTGGTATCTAGTGTTTTAAATAGAAAAGAAAATGGCATAAACTAAGATAAAAGGTCGTTCTGACTGTGATGACACAAACTATTTTACGTTTGTGTACGTTTTTTTCACCAGGTAGGTGTGACCCAGATGACCTGGTAGTTGAGGATGATGAGAAAGGCCCGACTGTCCCTCATCCTCCAAGCTTTCATGAGGATCCACCACCACCACCACCACAGGAAGAAGAATATACCCCAGACCCAAACACTGGGATCATATGGGAGAACCATCCTCCAAGAGGGGACGTCCCACATCGCACTGAGTACATTCGTTTCAGGGGTTCAGAGTCTCGGGACCAAGCCCCCTTCAGCCAAGGCAGGAGACAGACTAGACTGCTGGGCCATAACAGACACAGAGCGAGCCAGGACACCTCACACACAACACGGGTAATATCTCTTGCTCTGTGTGGTGTAAACCATTTCATTAATTCATAACAGTATATTGCTATGTAATCTAAAATCAAGTCATGCTGAGTCTAGCTTATTTTTAGTGTACACAATTATCATACCCATTTACAAGAACCAAATAAAAATATTAAGACATTAGGAAGCTTTGCAGGAAGTAACGAAAAGAGTAAAAGAAATAAAAGAGTGCTTAGAAAATCCATAAAAGAAGAAGGGCATCCAATTTATAATACTCATTGTGGTGTTTTGACTTCCAGGAATTTTAGCTTTTAAAAATATCTACAGTCACCAGCTTGTGAGGAGGTGATTGTATTTTTCCTGTCCTTTGCTATTAGATCCATAGATTGATCCCCCTGAGGCCGGTGGAGGAGAGCTCACTGCCCCGTGTTCATCCAGAGGTGGAGATCACTCCAATCTGGAGCTGGACTGGACATTCTATTGGCATCAGCTCAGCAGACCTTCCTCAGAGAGATGCAGCGCCTAGTGGCCTCATGTCAGCCACACGCCAGCACAAGGTTGAGGGATCTAATAATTGAAAAATCTGCGAAAATAAAATACACATATCCATTGATCTCAGTTATTTTCATTAATTTGTGTGCACTATATGACCAAAAGTATGTGGAGACCTGACCATCACACCTAAATGAGCAATCACATCTCAGTTGAAAACAATGGGCATTACTATGGAGTTGCACCCTCCCACCTTATCTCTCCTCCATCAAACATTACTGTTGGCACTACTGAAAAAAAAAATCTTAACCAGCCAGAAACTCTTGAAGAGATCAATCGGTGTGGCTTACACACTTGAAATAATAATTAGGAGTTGTATCCACACAGTTCTGGCCATATAATGTGTGTCTGCACACTGTATTATGCAAAAGTCTTAAAAGGTCAGTTTAAAAACTTAAAAACTTAAAACCAAATAGCTTTTCTCTCTAAAAATATATGCAATTATGATAAATACTGTAAAAAACATTACAGTAAAAGATGACAGGACTTTGTAAACTTTATTGTACCCCAGTTATGGTATGGATTTGTATATAAATAATAGTTGTCTAGATAAAGATCATTTTGCTGATGCGGCCTAAGATTTGGCACAGTACTGAATGACTGCTTCCTTCTGTTATTGTTAGGCCGCAAAGTCTGTTAGTGTTGTCTGTCTAAATGGCTGGACCCATTACAAAAGGAGCTGCTACATCCTAGGCCCTGGTGTGGCTACCTGGAGCAGTGCTGATCATGCCTGCACACTGTACGTTACTCATGCCACCACTTCTGTTTCATTTCACTTTTTTTTACGTGGTTATAAATGTGATTAGTTGAATTTCTTTCCACTGGTTCTATAAATGCAGGCTGGATGGTCACTTGACAAGCGTTCATTCAAAGGCAGATATGAAGTGGCTCTGGAAGTTTGCTGGAAAACAGCCGTTCTGGATCGGTGAGAAAGCAGACTGCTATATGTTAAATACTCATTTAGGGGGATATATTTTTACCCCATTTGCCTCCAGTTTACTTCCACCCACTGGCTAAACCTCCCAATGTCACCTCCCAAACCTGGGAGAATGAAGGCTATGGCTTAAACGGTTATACCACTCAAGGCTCAGGTTAAAGGCATTTTCAGGAAATATGCCTTAAGATTTACCCTAAAAATACATTTTTCTTAATTTTGTGAATGAGAGCCATTTAATTTTATTCAATTTTATTCAATGTATGCTGTTATTAAACACTGATTGTTGTTTATAGGCTCTCTAAAAGATCTAAATCTGTCTTTTGCACCTTGGCAGTTGTGTAGTGCTCTAGACACACTGAACCCATGATATACGCAGAAAAGCATATTGTGATTTTATTTGTCTAGATAAAGATACCACATTGCCTTGTTATCCAGGTGTGAAAATGTGTGCTTTCTTTATGGGCAGGGCTTTCTGGCACTCCTGGGCACTGGTCCTGGACTAACGACACACCCCTGACATTCTCTAAACTCAAGAGGGACAAGGTTTCAGAACCACAGAACCATGCTAGAGCCTCCCACAGATGCATTTTGGCCCAAGATCAAAAGAAATGGACTCCAAAAAACTGCACAGCAGAGTTGGAATACAAATATATTTGTTCAGCACCTGCACAAGTTAGCGAATGAAAAGACGATATAAATGCTTATACCAACTTATGACCTGTAAACACCTAATAAACATGTGACTAAAGTTAACCTAGCTGGATTTTTTTACACAAATAAACCATTGTTTGAAGTGCTGAAGTGCCATGTTGAGGTGCCTTGACACTAATGAGTAAAAATGTTTTATTCCAGGGAACACTGACAAATGCCTTTACACCCAACTCATCCCAGATGTGTTCTGAATTGCTCTCTAGCAGAGAAATGAGAACTATGTAATTATGACTAATTTTACACTTACATTTTATATTTACATTTTAGGGGTTTGCAAATAAGCTTATGTACGCCTTGTAATCCACCTGTTCTTTCTTATCTAGGATTTCTACCATCTACAGGGTGTTCCACAATTTCCTGAGCATCTTTTATATTCCCCACATACTGAGCAGGAGGTGTGGGTTTAGGGAACAGCAGTTCATTGATTACCTTAATTTGGAACTACCAGTCTTCATTTAGCTGTTAGGTTTTCCATGCTTTTGTCTCTTTGGTTATGTCAGTTTACCAATTTAATAAAGAGGCATTTCCAAGGTTCCAACATCACTTGAGTACATTACAGTGTCAGGTGAAGGTGTCTTAATTAAAAAACAATATGGCATAATGTTGTGCCAAATGCAAAGCCAACATATCAGTAACAATGTACTGTAGCACTTACAGAAAGGGAAACAGTTTCTTCCTTCAGGCTATCGGACTCATCAATCAGAACAGAATCCTAATTGTACTCACAGCCACACACACACCACACACACACACTCCTAAACTGAACTTCCTTCACCTTACACATAAACAACTGTTCTGTGTGAAATAAAACAACTTCCTTTATTTATAATATATTACATACTAATATACAAGACAAGATAAGATAAACCTTTATTAGTTAATTTGCATTGTCATTGCAGAAAGAGGACAGTACAAAGGTAAGAGCAGCAAAAAACAAACAAACAATAGAATAGAATAAAAACTACTAACAATAAAGTATGAAATGGAATATAGAAATATAAGATATGGATGTGTGTATTGAAAAATATTTATGTATATATGTATATGTAAAGTTAGATAAGTATATGTATGTATGAACACAACGTGTATGTATGAGTATATATGTCCAGAGTAGATATATAAATATGTGTAAGAACACATATATACAGCAATGTAAAAAACATTATTGTTCACTGCTCATATTATTTGTGGCAGTACATGTGTGTAAAATGCACAGGTTGCTATTATTTCATGAACTTGCAGTGTGAACTGTGTAAAAAATAAGAAATGCGTGTTGTAAGTGTAATAGTGTTTGTGTTGCAGCTTTTCTGTATGCTATATTCCAGCAGCTTTATGAAACAGCACACACATGCGCACACTGCTCTTAACATCAGTATTATATACAGTATGTGTGTGTGTGTGTGTGTGTGTGTGTGTGTGTGTGTGTGTGTGTGTGTGTGTGTGTGTGTGTGTG
>JBBPDC010000038.1:8806978-8832841 GCA_037974485.1 Hemigrammopetersius urotaenia
AATATGTGTGTGGGGGTGTGTGTGTGTGTGTGTGTGTGTGTGTGTGTGTGTGTGTGTGTGTGTGTGTGTGTGAGTTAATTAATTAATTATAATTCATTATAACTCTGCTTCCATGTTTGCATTTTTGCATACTTAATGACTGTTAATGAATCTGCCATAATACTGTTTTCATTTGAACTGTGCTGCAGCTGCTTATCAGCCCCCCTGAGCCTTATTTAAACCTCGGGTTTATATTTACATTTTCTTTAAGGGTAATTTATGAAAGGATGAGCTGTATGAAAAGTTCAAGGTTCTGTTGTTTTGTTGTCAGAGGTAGTGGTAAAGTTGTTGCGACAGTGGAATTAAACTCTCGCGAGACTTCCGGAGCTCTACAGATGAGTGAAGGGGAGAAGATGGCGGCGGCCGTGTTGCAGATGTCCTGCCGGTACCGTGGGTTGCTGGCGGTCAGAAACAGCGGCCTCCCTTCGCTCCTGCCGGGCCTGGCGCCCACACACTTCAGGACCTTCTCCCTCACAAAAGAGCCAGACTTAGAGGACAATCCGTATTACAATAAATATGAAGAGAAGATCAAGAAGCTGCGGAGGTATGTGTGTGTGTGTGTGTGTAGGTGTATCACATACCCAATGTGAAGTATTGGGACGCCCTATCATTACCCTACCGGGGACTGTAATGACATTCAAATGCACTTTATGGAAAAACGTATTGGGACCACTGACCATTACACCAACAGGGGATTTAAAGTGCAACGTGACCTTTTGGCATAACGTGAACACACATTGTGAACATTGTTGCTCAAGGGTACCTCGGTGGTGCCACTAGCAGTCCTAGGATTCGACCCCACATCCTTCTGATCACAGAGGCAACTTCCTAACTGCCAGTCCACTAGCTGCCCCTATAATGACCTTGTATTCAAATACATAGACTTTAATATGGAGTTGTTTCCCCCTTTGCAGATATAAGATGATTTTGGATTGTTTCTGTGAGTTTGTGTCCATTCATTCTGTAGAGCATTTATGAGGTCAGGCACTGATGTTGGATGAGAAGGCCTGGCTCGCAATCTCCAGTATATTCCAAAAGTGTTGGATGGGGTTGAGGTCACTGCTCTTTGTGGCCAGTCAAGTTCTTCCACACTTAACTCAGCCAGCCATGTCTTTATGGACCGTGCTTTGTGCGCTAGGGCACAGTCATGCTGGAATAAAAAAGGGTCTTCCTTTGGAAGCATGGCATTGTCCAAAATGTTTGGTGCACTTGATTTTTTTTTATACAACTTTGGCAACGAGTATGACTGAAACATCTCCGTTTAATTAAGATGTTTGTCCCAATACTTTACATATATTGTATATGAACACTGCTGGTCAAACGTTTTTGCACACTGAGATTTTCTATATTTGTGCGATACTCACTTATGTCAATATGGTTATTCAATATAGTTCTTTAATCAACAGCTCAATGACAAGTGGTACAAACCAGTGGTGTACAAAAACATTTGGCTGGAAGAATATATAGCCTTTACGATAATTTAATATTGTTTTTTAAAAGGAGCCTGTGAAAACTCTTGGAATTCAGTGACATGTGATATTAATAGCTGTTGTTTTATACACTCCCCTTGTTTATTTTTTAAATAAATTATGCAACGTAGACTATGTCAGACAATAGAATGTATTTATTTGTTTATTAATTCAATCATTCTTTTTTTTACATTTAAAATTCAAGGCTTTCTAGATATTAATTTTGTTATAACTTCATCCCTTCTAATGTTATTCATCTGTCTCAATCATTTACACCACTGTTCATCATTCTGAACACATGCTAAATTTCTTTACAGTTTCAGATAAATGAGCTGGAGTTGTAGCTTCTGAAGGTATCTGATATCAGGGAATGCTAAATTTGTCCTGCATTTTAAAATGAAAGATATTGATGTAGATAATCCTTTATAAGACAGGAGGAATAAAATGTACTGTTTACTCCTCTGGTCAAACTGAGCTGCTACACTTTTGAATATACTGTTTTTGTGACTTTTCACTTCTATACAGTATACAGTATCTGCCTATAGCAGTTTAGCCTGGTTTATTTTCACTGAAGTTATATGGAGTGTTTCAGCTCAGACAGCCTATTTATATATTAGCCTTAAAGGCAATTAAACCAGCCTGTTGGTAGAGGTCATGATGAAATGGTGACCATTTCTGGTATTTAACACTGCGTAATCATTATAAATGGACCTCAAAGTAAAAACAAACTAGAAGAAAATAAATAGCAAATGGGCTCTTTTTAATAAAATTAGGTTAATGATTGTAAAGACAGTAATTTCATTCTGTACTGCTTTTCTGTCACTCACACGTTTCACATTGGACCATGATCATTTTATCCTAGACCAAACGTAGAATCCCAGAAGTAGAAAAATAATTCCATATACATTTCATGTCATATGCAGGTAGATGTTTGGTGTGTGTGTGTGTGTGTGTGATCATATGTTTTTACATAATTCAAGTACAAAACCTCAAGAATTCGAAATCCGTCTGGAGAATCGCAGCAAGGTAAAGATGCAACCACTTGGACACTCAAAACAAGCTGAGTTCATCAAACTTATGGATCAACAGGTAATTAGGAAGTGGTCAAATGTATTGTTGTTTTGTTATTTGGTATGTATTGATCTCATAGCTTTTTGCTGTTATTTTTCTAGATGGACAAACAAGACAAAGCTGGAACAGGAGGTTTTACCAAGAACAAGGTATCAGAGGAACTTGTCGTGTCTTTTCACTGAAGTTAATTCAACACAGAGTTGCTGAAAGTTTTTGTTTTTTTCCTCTCAGACTTTAGGATCAATCCTTAACCTCAACATGGTTCAGGACAAGTCCGGTGCTGAAATTGGAGAGGTGACTATATTATGTGTTTCTAATGAGTGTTGGAAAGTAGATTTGTTTAGCTAATGATGAATTGTTTTTCATTGTTTTCGAGTTTCGTTGCTTAAGGGGTAACTATGATTATTCAAATCTTTTAACAGCTTTGGATGCAGTATTTCTCAACAAAGGACACAATCAGTGCTGTCATACCAGTAAGTTCGATTTTGGTTTTGTGTTGTTTTGGGGTTTTTTTTTGTAAACACAGTTGAAGTGACTCCTATAAGATCTGGAATGATTGTTTTAGGAATTATTTTAAGGATAATGCATTGAACAATAATTTTCAATGTTCATACTGAATATACTGAATAAGTTTTTTAACCAGCATTCTTTTGAATATTTCAGGGGTCAACTTTTGAGATGATGATTAATCGAGCCAAGTCATCCCCAATGGTAAGTGTTGCCTTACTAGCATAACGTGTTGCCAGCATAACTGGCTCCGAAGGATGAAAATACCACCTTGGAGCAAAACTTTCATATAGGGCCCATTAATGTTCACCCACAAAAAATTGCGCCATTAAAGTTTGGTTGTATTATCTGGAGTTGAGCAAGAAAAAACTCCCGCTTTCAACCCTGAACCCAAACTCTAATGTATTTGTAAGGTGAAATGGGAGAGTGAATTGATTTAACAGTTTAGTGGTCATTCATTGTGCATGACATCTGGGATAACACCATATAAAAACTGGAGTGGGATGTATTGGGCAGCAATTGACCAGTCAGTTCTTGAAGTTGATCTGTAGGAAGCAGGAAAAATGGGAGTAAGCGACAGAGCATGTCCAAAACACCAGGTTTTATGGCGTGTTCCTGGTATGCTTTGGATAGTACCAACCAAGAGTGGTCCAAGGAAGGACAACAGTGAATCACTGACAGGGTCATGGACACCCAAGTCTCACTGATGCACGTGGGGAGAGCCAGGCCCATCTAGTCCGCACTTAAAGAAGAACTACTATAGCACTAATTGCCTTAAAAGTTTCTGCTAGTCACAATAGGAAGCTGTCAAAGCACAAAGCTGCATCAGAACTGGATCAGGAGGTGTTCTGGTCTGATGAATCACATTTTTTTCACATCATGTGGACAACCCGGTGCACATCTGTCACTTACCCGAGGAAGACGATGCACCTGGATGCACTGTGGGAGAAAGGCAAGCCTGTGCCAGTTTCATGACAAAGATCAAATTCACCAATGGAGCATCTGTGGGATTTGTCACACAAACTTGTCTAATCCATTAAAGCCCCATCTTGCAATTTACAGTACTTCTGTTTCTTTTCTGTTACTTTATCTTGTTTCATGAGTGTTATGAGAGGCTTATAGACACAAACTTGTCTAATCCATTAAAGCCCCATCTTGCAATTTACAGTACTTCTGTTTCTTTTCTGTTACTTTATCTTGTTTCATGAGTGTTATGAGAGGCTTATAGACACAAACTTGTCTAATCCATTAAAGCCCCATCTTGCAATTTACAGTACTTCTGTTTCTACTTCTGTTACTTTATCTTGTTTCATGAGTGTTATGAGAGGCATGAAGAAGGTGTCTTGCCCAGTATATATGAATAGAAGCCAGTGACTGAACTGCCGGGTGTGAAAAGATCTTGTGGAGTCCATACCACAGTGGACCAGAGCTGTTTTGGAGGTCTACACAATATTAGGCTGATGTTTTAAATGTTATGGTTTATCAGTGCTTATTTCTATGAGATAAAAGTATGCAGATAATCACAGATGGTGAATGGTTAAAAACATGTTGCGCCACAAGGAGGCAGCATTGTTTTAAGAACCGCATGGGAAAACCTTGTCAAACGCATTGGGACTCTATGTATGCCTGCCAGGGTCTATGGCTGTAGCAGGAACACTCATTTTAACCATGTATCTATAAAGTCATTGTTATTTACGTACAAATAGACTGTTATTGTTTGGATATTAAATGAGACAATGTAACCATAACTTTAAAGAGAGGAACATTCCCCAAAAGTCCTCAGTGTTTAAAAAAAAAAATACCCACTAAGGTATGTGCAGTGATTGATTCTCGTTTAGGCTTATTGATCAGGCACCAACCTTAATGCCAGTGTAATTACCCTGTGATTGGCTAAGCAGTGCAAAAGTGGTGTAAATTCCCTGTGCATTCTGGGCCTTGTTCCTGATCTGTGGTCAGTAGTGTACATGTGAGATTTCTTTATTTTATACTGAATTTAACTTATTGGAAAGGTTATATTTAAGTTTGAAATAGAGGGTGTGCTAATTTTAACTAATAAAATCAATAAAAAAATGAAATGTTTGACTGCAGCAGTGAATTATCTTAGACATGAATGTATTCATATATTACTGCAATTTTAAGACTATTATTCATGTGTTTATGTAGCTTTCCTTTAACTATATATTTTGCAGTGGCATTAGTAATATCAGAGCAGCCCCTCAGTAAACTCTCTTTCCTTCAGAAGGTGTTAAGACTTACTTGTATTTATATATTCATTCAATTTTGCTGTTACTGTAATTGGCAGTATGTCTATGCTTCTCTGCAGCTATATTTCTTAAAGATGCATATGTCACATCAGAGCAGCCTCTCATTAAACTCAACTTTCTCCAACAGTTCTTATATGCTCTGCCACGAAAAGAGGGCTATGAATTCTATGTGGGTCAGTGGGCTGGTCACGAGCTACACTTCGCTTCCCTCATCAACGTCCAGGTAGACATCCTCACTATTAATAGACCAAATTAGTTCACTGCTGTGTTGCCTGCTGCTTCAGTTTATACACGTGGTTTACTTTGCTTTCAGTCCATGGCTGAGAATGCTCCCAGCCAGCTGGTTCTGTACCACTATTCAGACCTGCAGAAGGACAAGGACATTGTGCTCATGACTGCTGAAATGGATGGCAAATTTATTGTGAGTCGCATATTTACAGTGAAAGAGCTTGGAAGAGATTATAACATTAGCAAAATAAGTTTAATTTGCACCAACTGCTTGCCTTTTGCTTAATATGTTTTCTCTCTCTTGATCCTCTTGTTTCCAGACCGTGCATGAGGCTCAGTGCTTGGCCAATCAGGTGCAGCTCTTCTATGCCTCACAGAGACACGAGACCTTTCAATTAGTGGAGACATTCAACCACAGACCAACGGAGTTCAAGCACATGTCTGTGATAGCAGAACTAGAACAGAGTGGGATTGGACAAGGGGTCACTACAAAGTAATGGACAGTACAGCGGGGACACAGCCTTGGTGCAATGTCTGATAAACGGAGGGACGTGAAACCCCAACAGGAACTTCCTCCTCACTGTTGTTTTCAGCTCTAGACGATCAGTGGACTGGATCTAACTTAAAGCATCTATCTTGCTACCATGTATGCAGGGTTGATCTGATGCCTTTGATGTTTTTATGTCCATTGCATTTAAGAAATCAGTTATGAAATCGTCATTTGACACACACTGGGGGTTGGTATGTGTTTATTTAGGAGAGTAATACAGATATCTGACCTTGCTTTGGTTCCTGAAAGTGGAAGAGTCACAGTATTTTGAATAATATGATGCTAGAACTGGGCCTGATAAGACATTTTTAAAAAAAAAAACTGTTGGTAACATGTAAGAGTAGAAGCACTGCCATTGCATGTTAATCGAACGTTCATTTGTGGTTTGTGGTTTGGAGCACTGGAAGATTATACATTAGGTTTGGAGGAGGTATGATATTCTGTTATTGTTAAAAAAACAAAAAAAAAAACAAAACACTGACACATAAGGTAATCGTCAGGGTGAAGTCATCCTTTGCTATGATGCTGCGTGTTGTACCAGTTTCTACCCTGTTGTTATTGGCTGCACTTCATCTGTGGCTGATTGCAGCACTTACCCCCCCCCCTCCCCTCCCCTTCACTTTCACCTTGTTCTAAGTATATACAGTCTACAAGCCAAACGCTTTAAAAGAACATGAGGAAAATGATGAGATGGTTCCTTGTAGAATCACAGACCCTAATTTCTTTACAGAGGTAATAAGAACCAGGGGGTGAGATGTAAAATGTAAAACATCCACATATGTTTGAAATGCAGATCTGCCATTCATAGATTTTATGAAATTCATTTTCAACCAAACTTCAAAATCTTGTTAAACAGTTTTTCAGGCAGCATTTGCATAATCATTTCATTTAATAACTTTCTGTAACTCTTCAGACACCTGGTTCCTATTACCACTGCTGTCTAAAAATATGAATAACTTGATAATAATCTTAATAATATAATAATCCAGAACTGTTGAAGAGTTGGTGGATCTCCCTTTAAGATGTCCAGTGTTGTGAATTTTCAGGACGGTGGCCGCCTGAGTCAGTTTTGCTCTGCCATGACAAAGACCTGCACCATTTGCTCACTGAACTGTTTGTTACACAGACTGTGTCATAATAAACAGTTTGAATGCAATTAACTGTTGCAATTTTTGTCCTTTTTATAATCGATAAGATGATGCCTTGTGTAAAGCAGCACACTCATTAGATTGATGGTTCCATCAATTAGCTTGCATTTTTTCTTTTTTTAATTAAAAATGACATTTATAGAAGCATGCTCAAATTAGATTGATGGTTGCTTCAATTAACATTTAATAAAATAGATGATGAACCACACTCAGATTAGAATGATAGATCTTTCAATGAACTTGCATTTTTTTGTCTTTTTAATAACGAATAAAGAGATACCTTATTCAGAGCACACACAAATTAGAATGATGATTGCATTGTTTTGCCTTTTTTAATGAATAAATAGAGAATGCCTTACTTATACAAGCTTACCCAGATTAGAATGATGGCTCCTTCAGTGAACTGTTGCATTTTTCATCTTAATAAACAAATTATCCTTTTATTTATAGAAGCACACATTAGATTGATGGTTCTTTCAAATAACTTGCATTTTGGTCATTTTTTAGTAATGAATAAATAGATGATGCCTTATTAATAGAAGGATGCACAGATAAGAATGGAGTGAACCCAAACAAGCATGGCCCAACATCAGTGCCCCACTCCAGCCTGCTTTGCTTATAGAAGCACAATAAGAATTATTGTTAACTGTTTATCCCTGATTAACCTTGATTAACGGTTGCAATTTCCATTTTTTATTACGGATAAGAAGATTATCCCTTATTTATAGAAGCACCATCAGATTAAAAAGATGGTTTCTTCACTTAACTGTTGCATTCATTGTCTTTTTTAAAATGACCCAGAATTGTTTATAGAATTTATAGAGTGAACCCAAATCAGCATGACTCAACCTTAATGCCCCACGATGGTTCCTTCAACTAAATGTTGCATTTGTTGTTATTTAAATAAACAGATGATGGTTTATTTACAGAAACATACACAGATTAGAATGGTGGTTCCTTCAATTAAGTGTTGCATTTTTGTCTTAATAAATATATGATGCTGTATTTATAGAGGCTCACTCAGACCAAACTGATGGTTCCTTTAGGAGTGAATCCGAATCAGCAAGAACCAACACCACTGCCCCACCCCAGCCCGCCAGCCTGACAGCCTGCCTGCCTGCATCACCTCTCCTTCTCCATTCACAGTTTTGTGGCTGTTTAAGGTTTAGACGTGTGTATGAGCGTACATGCCGGTGTAGTGGGGCTGAAGACAGCAGCCTAGCCTCCACAGCTGTGTCCTCAGCCTGCGCTCCTACAGCTCACCTAGACGACCGTGGGAGAAGCTCCAGCTCGTCGAGGTAAGGTGAGCACCTCCATAATAATGGCATTGAACGGGATAATGAGGGCGTAATATTTACCTGAATAAATATTCCGCGCTCATATTTACCTGAATATTCTGGTCTAATGTCGTCTTTTAGCTCCCATGGTCACACATACCACGTCTGCATGTGTACAAATCTCTGTCTCTCTCTGTCTACCTGAGACCTTCTCTGTCGCCATCATTTTCACTCCCAGATTTCAGTATGTTGCTTTTTCAGAGAGGACGCCGAGAAAAATACGTTTTAATGAAATTTCCACATGGTTCTTGTAATCATCACAGAGTCTATTCAGTCTATTGTTACTTGCACGCGTGTGTCATTTTCTCTAAAACGATATCAAACGATGTTTAAGGCTTAAAACGTTATAAATGACTCTAGACGTGCCATCTAACGGTTGATACATATGGAAAAGCTGAAGTTGGATCATTTTTGGGCAGTGCCTAATTTGATTTTTCCATTCCACCTTTAATGGTGAGGCATGCTTTAAGAGATGAAATGATATAAATGGCCATAGTGCTATGGAATAGTTCATACACATTAGAAGGCTGGCTCGTTACTGGTCAGCTCCTAATTGGGATTTTCCTCACCATTTAAGGTGGAACGCGTAATTCAGTTAGGAAGCCACCTTCAGCCTTATGCACACCTAGGCAGGTTGACACAGACAGGTACTTCATATATCTTATTTTTGTAAGTGAGGTGAGGTACCTTTAGCTTGACAGTCCAATGTTTTTGATATACTTTATTTTTATGTTTCCAGATGGCTAAAGCTGACCACCGTTTCGGCCAGAAAGATGGCTCAGACCAGAACTTCGACTACATGTTCAAGCTGCTCATCATTGGTAACAGCAGCGTTGGCAAAACCAGCTTTCTGTTCAGGTACGCAGACGATTCCTTCAGCAACTCCTTCGTCAGCACTGTTGGCATCGACTTCAAAGTGAAGACGGTTTACCGGAACGACAAGAGGGTCAAGCTCCAAATCTGGGTGAGTCCATCACAAGATGCTGTCATTCGCTGTCCTCTGAGTGAGTGACATTCGTGCATTCATTCAAGTTATTCACTGAACCGAATTCAGGGATGTTTTTTTTCACACCTCGTACAGTGTGATGCAGACAGATGGTACAGTACGTGATTGTCAGGGCTGTCAGGCGGGGGACGGAGTTCATGCATTGTGCACTTTGCTGAAAGGATCCATAACTGAAGGGCTTTTCACCTCACCAAGCTTCGCGTGAAACCGTCTCACGGTCATGACACCACCTTTCTGGCTGCATCCTCGTAGTACACTGTGAATGAGCCATATTTTTTCAGGAAAAACAGGAAAGCAAAAACACCCCCTTCCCTTTTTTGCACTTGCATCATCAGTGCTGGTTGTCATGGCAGCAGTACAGCAGCACACTGCTCCCTGGCAGAGCCCAAGCTCAGAGCCAATTAAAGCAGCTCCTCAGGGCGAGGGAGGGGGGTGTTGGCGGAGGGGGGTGTGGAGGGTAAACACAAGCCTAAGGCTGAAGAGGAAGATACAGACACTGGAGTAAATTGCAATTTGCGATAAGCAGCGGTCTGTAATCAGTGCGCATTGAGCGGCAATTAAACCGGAGCTTGAGGTGGCAGAAAATAGCCTGTGAAAAAAAAAGCAGCTGCAAAGATGCTGCGGCATTTCAGTCGAATTCTGCTTTGAATGACATCTCATTGCAGACATCCAACTGAACTCTAGTTACCTGGTCCGTTGCATGACACAGTGATGCGCCACGCTCAGGCGTGGAAGTGTCTGCATGGGTCAGTTTATCCGAAACGTCAGTTTGTGTCAAATGAATTGACTCTCAGGAAGTGAGCCTTCTTAAAGCGATTGATCTGTGGACATTATTGTAGAGGTGCACCAGCATGAACGTTTGGGACAAATGTCATTAATCAATTTGCAATTGTCTGCACTTCTAAAGATAGGTGCCAGAAATGATTCATTGTAGAGATGCCACTGAAGAGCAACTTTTGGTTACAGAACATTTCAGTGCCTTTGAAGAATTTTTTTTTGTAAATGATCTCTATGACTTTGAAGGATGCAAAGGTTTTGGCCCAAATAAACCACATGTCTAAACTAAGAACCATTTAGAATCCTTTATTTTTAAGATTGTACATCAGATAATACTATGGTAATATAGATTTTTGATGAATAACATTTAAGCATAAGCAAAGTTTATTAAAGCTGTGATCATCAGGAACAGTTCTACAGGTGTGGTCAGGTATGAAATTTATAATCACAAGGAAATACTGACCAAAAATTGCCACCACCCCACCCCCCCTTTCTTGGTTTAATTGATTGCTTTTCATGATGATAAAAGACACCCCTTTGTTTTAGCCAGCATAGTGATTATTATTCTAAATGCCGTAAATGTAAAATCATTAGAAACTTCGAGGTCAGATCACTGCTAACCTTTAATGTTCATTGATTACCATTAATGCTTCTGTTAATCTATACATGACTGACCTTCTCCTATCAGTGATCTTTGACCTTACCAGCAACCTTCAGGGATCAAGATGACATCGCTTCAATATGTGCTTTGTAGGTTTGAGCCTTTTTGTCTGTACTGTTTTATAGGATACAGCAGGTCAGGAGCGCTACAGGACTATCACCACTGCCTACTACAGAGGAGCAATGGGCTTCATTCTCATGTATGACATCACAAATGAGGAGTCATTTAATGCAGTGCAGGACTGGTAAGTCAAAGCCAGAGCCAGTACTCAGATATGTCAGCTGTGCTATATAGGGGAGAAAAAAAGCTGTTAGATATTCAGAGTGTTTAGTAATATTAAAAGACTTAATGTAATGATATGTTATCAAAATTGATTACAGGCATGTACTGAAAACAGTACAGATTAAAAATATAGTAATGTTAAGTTTTATATAGAGATCAACTGTAGTATTATGTAATATTCCAAGAATACACAAGTTAAAGGACACCATGTCTTCAAATGTGGGAGTGGGGGCATATATCTATATATTTTTATCCCTGTAGCAGTAAAACATCAGTTTCTGTAAAATGGTAAATGACAACATTGTTCTTCGTTTTTTATATTTTCCAAGATATTTTAGACCAAATGCACAACATAACTATAACCAGGGATTAACACCTCAAACACGGATATTATGGGGGAAATTTGACAAATTTGAATTCATTACTTGGCTAAATAATAGTTATATCAAGTGTTGTGGCCAGTTTGGAGCTGACCTGACAACCTGTTCACCTGTTCTTTCACCTTGCCACCAAAGGTAACCCCAGGGCTGGCACCTCTTTGGCCACGGGGAGGCCATGGTCACCTCGTCTCAAGATCATTCTGATCAGTGGCATCTTCGATCTGCCTTTTATAAGCAGGGTTTCCAGACATGCTCATGCCAAAGTCTTTAGGGTATATTAAGTTTAGATAAGACTAGTTGTGGTTGGTTCAAGCCCCTAGTCCCCCTGCACCCTTAGACCTAGCTGGGCAAAAGCTGTAGGGTTAGCATGGGTATTGAGGATTAGTCTGGGGTCAGTTGGCATCTCCGCTCCCTGATTCCTTCCGCCTCCTTAAGCCTGGCTGGTATACCACTGTTCTTGAACCATCCCTTAGGGATCTGGGTCCCGTATTCAATCTTGGTGGCTCAGCCGTAATGCACACAACCGCTTTTTCCACTTTACTCTTTGCCACGATTTAAAACCTCTTCAAGGCAGATGTTTTTCCTCTGCAACTTGTAGCATGTTCCCAGTGTCCTATCAGTCTCTGCCCTGGGGGCCCTTTCTAAAACCTCGATTAGTGGGGAGGCACCGCACTCTATTTTAGTAAATAATCACATGTATAGACAAAAATGTATGCATGTATGCAGGTGTACATATATGAGTAAATGTTTTCTGTTGCAGGGCAACCCAGATTAAGACCTACTCATGGGATAACGCTCAGGTCATTTTAGTGGGAAATAAATGTGACATGGATGATGAGAGAGTCATACCTATGGAGAAAGGCAAGCACTTGGCTGATCAATTAGGTGAGTGTCATTGGAATAGTTGGAAACTTTAAATGACATAAAATTAAATTACAGTGGTCAGTAAGTGAGTCCAGCTTTCAGTTCTTCACTCTCATAATTGCACAATTTCATAGCCGTTACTGCAAAATAATAAGCCTGCAGCTGCTGACAGAGAAAATCTTACAGAATGTAATCAGGTTATAAAATATGGATTTTTCTCCAGGCTTCGAGTACTATGAGGCGAGCGCCAAAGAGAACATCAATGTCAGGCAAGTGTTTGAGCGCCTGGTGGACATCATCTGTGTGAAGATGTCAGAGCGAGTGGACACAGACCCCACCATGGTGTCCGGAGCCAAGACCACTCGGCTCACTGACAAACCTGCGCAACTACCTCAGAACTGCTGCTGATATAGCCAGTTTACCCATCTCACACCGACCCTTTCTCTCTGTCAGCTTTCCATTTCCGTGTCATTCCCATCAATGCAGACTTTTTATTTTACATACATTAGTGTTAGTGGTTTAATGCTACCATGCCGTCCCTTTGAGCACATGTCTAACTTTGGATAAGTTGAAGCAGGGACTACAGCAAAGCACAAAACTGAAACTTAGACGCATGTTCACTGCCAGAAACATATTCAGAATGTCTCACATGACAAAATCAGACGTTGACAAGTGTATTACTATAGCATAATTGGTGCTTTAAAAATCTGTGAAGCTTCTCTTAACGTGTATACAATCTCTTTGCTCTTTTTCTTTAATCGTTGCTTGGTGAAAAAGGCACAAGTGTAACCTAAACTCAGACAATTGCAGAGTGGCCATAACAACTGTATATTATGCACAATAATGGTCAGTTCTGTTTTCAGGGTGGTTTTGATGTTCTGGGTTTTAACTTGGGAAGAACCACTGGCTGTTGGACTCCTTCTAATACATATAATGGGCACAAATGTGTTTTTGAACATATGGAGCACTTTGCAAACAAACACTGGTCAATATGTTGTGATGTAAAGGTAGTTTAGTACTAGGGGTGAGTCAAGATGAATAGCCTATGTCACTACAAAAACAAAAACCCAATCAAATTTGTTCTATTGCATAAAAGTGAGTATTCTGTTGTGGAATATATACATATATGTATACATATTTGACCTTTCTGTGTAAAATGGACTATATATCCAGCTGTCAGGTGACATTCAGGTGGTTACTCCACATATTTATGTTTAACTCAACACCTGCAGAAGCAGCAACAGGCTAAAAATGAACACCCATCTTTAGAGATGCCAGTATATGTATATTGTAAAACTTGTTGTGCCACAGATTTCTATTGCAGAAACGTAGCAGATCCTTGTGGAGTTGCCCATACATCACATACATTGAGTTTTTAATCGAGTGACGTTAGATATTTATGACTAATGGTTTCTGTAACTACTTACATACATTTAATTTATTTTAAATGAGATATTTATAATTCAGATGTTATAAGCTATCAGACTGGTCTTTGCTGAGTAGATATTTATTTTTTAATGCTGCCATAACCTATGCTGGGAACATATAGATGTACTGTAACTTTGCTGTCAGTGATTTTTGACTGGTAGAGAAAAAACATTTGCACAGGGGCATAAAGTGATTGTACAGATCATTGTAAAAGTCGGTTTTAGATGCAATTTGTAACAATAAAAGTACCAATCATACCATATTATGGTATATGTGTGTTGCATCAAAATGAGATTTCCCACTGAGTGTAATTAAAGGGACTCTCTGGCCTGCATGAAAAATTCAGCTATGGGTTGTAAACATGCCTACTTATCTCTCACAGCACTGTGGTGGTGATTTCTAAAGCAAATGTGTCTGGTTTAATGATGAGGAAAATTCTCTAAGTGCCATTTATACAGCAGTCCTTGGGCAGGACACTACATTAATTTCCTAAATTAATGCGGTCAGATCCTGTTAGTCTAAATGTTCTGAAAGACCACAAGCAAGGGGGTTTTATGTCTGATTTCTTTTGCATGCAAGCTAATTTATCAAATAATTCCTTTGTGGTTTCTTCCTTAGTAACTTAATCTTGCTGTAATGGACACACAATATACAGGGCCATGCAAAAGTCTTAGGCACATGTTCAGTGTATCAATATGTTCCTTGTGGAAGTCCAGTATTACTTGTAGTTTCCAACAGAAACCTAGTTTGATTCAATTAGAACTTCATTAAACAGGATGGCATTTTACAAATCCAGACAACATAGGAACAGAGGAGGAATCTGGAACTGAACCTGTGTTCTGACCAGCTCACACAATATCAACTACTTTTATACCAACTAAACATATCTTGATACTTTTTAGTGCTTTCTTGTTTGTTTGCATTTATTCTACTGTTAATTTATAGAAGATAGGCACATTATCACACGCTGAGAAAATTACTTTAAACTATTTGTCTAGGTGCATAAAACTTTTGCACAGAACTGTGTGTAGTGAATCCTTTTCCTGTGCCCACTAAATGGTCAGTGTATTTTGCTGAAGTCCTCGTTTTTGGATGTAAACTGGGGAGTCATAAGGACTACGTGGAATGTCCCACACAGCTGGAGGCCTGGTGGTTAGGGATCTGCCCCTACAATTGGAAGGTTGTGGTTTCAAATCCCAGGACTTCCAGTGGCACCACTGAGGGACCCTTCAGCAAGGTACAATCCTCACACACTTCTCCCTAGGCGCTGTGTTCCTCGTTGCCCGCTGCTTCACTTGGGTGAAAGGGTTAAATGTAGAGAATGACTTCGTGCTGTTCACATTGTGTGCTATGCTGTAGTGTGGTGTGACATTACATTAATGACAGGACAAAGACTAGCACATATAACTGAGCAAGCAAGTTGCCTGTTCTTTTGTTCATTTAGCCAATTGTTATGGTTACATATAAAGTTTTTCACAGCAAACTCTGCCTAAGGCACAATTTCAACACCACATATATGTGTGTATGTTTATAGATGGGGTGCCTGGCACCAACATTACATCAACAGGGACTTCAATGACACTGCATTAAAATCCATAGACTTTAATATGGAGTTGGTCCCCTTTTGCAGCTATACCAGCTTCCCCTCTTATCAAGATTTTGGAGTTTCTGTGTGAATTTGTGACCATTCATTCCATAGAGCATTTTTCAGGTCAGGCACTGAAGTTGGACGAAAGCGTTTCAGAACAGGTGAACCGGCTTAATGTGCTGCAAATGAGCAAATGTATTTTATAATTCATTGATTCATTATAATTGAATGTCAACTGTCAAATCGTTATCCCACATACTTACTTTAGGATATATGGGCTTATAAACCAGGGGAATCGTCTTAAATCCTTGTCAAAAAACCTAGAACCAATCAGATGCTCGCTTGCTGGCGTGTGTGCGTTTCTCAGCAAATCGCGTCAACCCGTACTAGATCTCCGCAGCCCCGGAACGTCAAGAGAGGTAAGGTATGTCAGCTAAGCTAATTTAGCTTTATCTTTCTGAAAAATAATATAACGAGAGTTTTGGCTAAACCCCTCATGGATTTGTTAAAACTGTTCGTTTCCTGGCGCTGTTTAGTGGTCATTTTTGTTGCCATTTAAAGGGTAATGTTTAATTAATTATGGGAGCATTAAAGGGTTAGATCAACGTGATAGTCTTTAAAAAAAAACCTCAGGTTAATTGCAGTCTGTATCCTAAAATCGACACACGATTTACTTATAGTTTCTATCACAAGCAAGTGTTTCACCAGTTAGAGATAAAGAGTAATTAACAAAGACGTTTGGAGTGAATAACAATGGACAGTGTTTCTGCGTCCGTCTATTAAAATCATTAATCATGCATAAACTATTAGTTTTTCATTCTCACACAGACTAAAATATAACCGAGATTTATTCTGTGGCAGGATTCACTAGAAGGAAGTGGTAAGGAAGTGGCTAAAAAGCTTTTCGTCGAGGCAGGTTTAAATACGGAATAATAAATGACATTTGTCTATGGACAAAAGTATTGGGACATGCCTTTATTTGAGGTTTATTCTAGGCCCTTTACTTCCAGTGAATATTAATGCTTTATACCAAGACATTTTGGACAACGCCATGCTTCCAACGTTGTGGACATCCTTCCAAGTTTGTGGAAGAACCTTTTTTATTTCAGCATGATTGTGTCCCAGTGAACAAAGCAAGCTCCATAAAGACATGTAAACTGGAAGCTGTTCTTGGTGCAAAAGGAGGACCATAATTCTGCATAATTCAGTCTATGAGATGTAAACTGTGTCATTCATAGGGCTTCATGTGCAGTTATATACTATAGACAACTTTAGTGGCTATGGTTCATTTACAATGGTGGAGGGGCCCTGTCTACAGCACACATATAGCCATTTACTATCCAAACCCACCAGAGAACATACATGCATATTATGAGTTATTAAATGTTATAAATAAGGACTGTTTTTCCTTACAGTCTCCTGCATTGACCACTTTGGCTTGCATGTTTTGAAATATTATAAGACAATGTTTCAGGCATCAGGTGTCATATTTATAAACCCATTTATTATTATGTCTGATTAAATTCTCTCAGTTAAACCTCAAAGTTCAGGTGATGTTTCTGTGAAATGAAAATTGGTCTAGATGATGTTTCCCTGAACTAAGCAGGTGGATTCAGTGTGAAACCAGATATGTAGCTCCATTCATTAACTATCCCAGGAGCTTGGATAGCTATAGAGATGAGCACAGTAGCATCCGTAATGCTTTGTTGTTGTCACAGAAGGTCGTGGCCAACTCTTGCTTTACAATTCAAACAAAAATGTAAGGAAAGATAGAAATAATGGCAGTCTTTAATGATGGTTTAATTGTTCAATTTCAGTGTGAACATCTGTGAGCCTCCAGACATGCCTCAGAAAAACAAATCTAAATCTTCCAGTGGAACTGTACAAGCAGCTGGACCTGACAGTGGCGAGCCGCCGCCTGAAACTGAGCCAAGGGCTTCTCTGGCCTCTGGAGACACAGCTGAGAGAATAGTGAAGGAACTTGAGGACTTGCAAATAATCAAATCACCAAGTGACCCAAAGAAATACAGGTACAATATTACCTTATTAAAGTGGCATTTGGTCAATGGAGTATTATGGGCTGTTTTCAAATGCCACTGTCAACTTGACCCAGCTTCAGTTAACTTTCTTTCAGGTACATCGAGCTGAACAATGGCTTGAGAGCACTGCTCATCTCAGACCTCAGCCAGACTCACAGCACAGGTAACTCTGATCAGCCAGAGACAGGCGATGATGATGATGATGATGAAGGGGACGAAGAAGAGGATGGTGGTTCTGAAGAAGATATAAACAGCAGTGAGCTTGATGGAGATAAAGATGGGAGCTGTGAAATGAGAAAGAAGAAAAAGGGAAGTTCAGAAAAACAGGTGAAAATTCCAGGTTTTTATTTTTGTGTTTACATCATGAGATCCTGACCCTTTCCTTTTAGCCATGTATATATATGTTTTGTGTATTTACTTAGTGAAAATAAGGAAATGTTATCTACAGAGAACAAATTTGCACATTTCATTTGCATCATTTGCTTAATGTAACCAACTGGGGAAAAAAATAATCATATAAAACCTGAAAAGCATTCCAGTGCATTCTGGTGTATTTCCACTTCTGGTCTAAGCTCTGAATGGCTTTTATGTAATGTGAGCTTGAGAATGAATTGTTAAAATAGTGTTAATAACACCATGCGCTTTCTGTGTCTCAGGCAGCAGCTGCTCTTTGTATCGGTGTGGGAAGCTTCAGTGATCCTGAAGATCTGCCTGGTCTGGCTCACTTCCTTGAGCACAGTGAGTTTTACATTTCTTAAGCAGGCCTCACACCATGCTTGGGCTATAGTACTCAAGTCATTCTTACATTGTCTTGCACTTGCACTGTTGTGTATGGCATATTTGTACTGAAAAGTTGGTTTTTGGTTGTTGCAACAACGCAGTTGAACCTCTTACATTGAACGTTTGGAACACTAGGAAAAACATTTGGCCTGCCACTCTTCTTTCTTTCCTTTTGATGCCAAGTACAGAATACAATTTTCTTTTGGACAGAAACTAAATTGATGCTTTTTCACCAGCTGCTCATATCTGAGTTCCACTGACTTTTTCCCTCTCAGCTTTAAGATGATGTTTGATTTTGGTGTGAAGTCAGTAGTTCTTCACTCAGATGGTGTTTGGTGTAAAAAGTGTGAGTGCTGTGCCATTTGTGTTGTAGCTGCTGTGTTTTCCAAGGCCTGACTGAGCTCACGAGTGCACCTTCTAACCAATATTATGTGTAAAACGTATTGCTGCTTATAAAATGTTTTTGTATCAGTCTCAGTCAGTCTTAGTCTGTCTCACCTTTCCCGCTTGTTTTTCTCAGTGGTTTTCATGGGCAGTGAGAAGTACCCAGCTGAGAATGGCTTTGATGCATTTCTGAAGAAACATGGGGGCAGTGACAACGCATCTACTGACTGCGAGAGGACCATCTTCCAGTTTGATGTTCAGAGGAAATACTTCAGAGAGGCACTGGATAGGTGAGTTGTATGTGCTGGGTTTGTGAGACTGTTTTATCAGTCCCTGAATACCAAAATTTAGGTTCATTTTAAAGAATTGAACCTGGATAATCTGTCCACAGGTGGGCGCAGTTCTTCATCGGCCCTCTGATGATCGAGGATGCCATCGACAGGGAGGTGGAAGCTGTTGACAGTGGTCAGTTATAGACATATACTGTTGTTTTTTCTAAGTCTAAATAAAGAGAGAATTAAAGATATTTTAAAAATTAAAATATATAAAATACCTTTTTTTTCTCTGTTCATCCAATATACAGATAAGGTATATATTGGTTAAAGTAAAGTATGTGCCAGAACATTTTCACAGACCACATTTTATGTTTAATATTTTTGCACACACTGTTTAATTCAGGTAATTACAAGTAACTGTGACATAAGTGGGTTCTGTGTACAAGATGTGTGCTTATTCTCAATTCAACAAAGCATGTTATTTGTTTAGGGGCATTCAAAACTTGCAGCTGATTTTGTTTCCTGATATGCAGAATACCAGTTGGCCAGGCCGTCCGACTCTCATCGCAAAGAAATGCTCTTTGGAAGCCTGGCAAAGCTCAACCACCCAATGAGCAAGTTCTACTGGGGTGAGATTTGCAAATGTACACCAATATTGAAAATGTGATGCATCCCTAGTGTTCTTCAGTGTTCCTAATATCAGAGGTGTCAAATATTATCCTAATAGTAAAGGTGTGTATTTGGTGCGGCTACAAGTTTTCATTCCAAACATTTCTGATCAGCTGTTTGAAGACCAAGACCAAGACCAAGTTGAATCAGGTGTGCTTTTATAATGAAAACCTGCTGACACAGCCCTTTTTTTGACACCTCTGCTTTATATACTGTTTATTTTTTCTATTTTATTTATTTCACTTTGCACTTTTCAGGTAACCTCCTGAGAGATATACAGAAAGCTAAATAATGTAAATCATGTTGATTAAAATGAATGTAAATCATTGTTAGGGAATGCCCAGACTCTGAAGCATGAACCAAAGGAGAAGAGTATAAACACTTACGAGCGTCTCCGGGAATTCTGGAGAAGATACTATTCCGCCCATTACATGACCCTCACTGTTCAGTCTAGAGGTAACTCATTTTTTCTGTTTTTAATTGTAAAGTTTGAAATATGTACTGTTTATTTTACACTGCTGTTCACATGTATGGAGGTTTTTAACAATATAAAACCAGTTTTGCTTTGATATAAATTAATTGTAGTATTCCACGAAGGATAAAGCTGTAATAAATGTAACATTTGCAGAATCTAAAAACTAGTATTTAAATATTCAGGTAGATAACATGACAAAACACAATGGTAAATTGATAGTTTAGAATGTATTTGACATAACTCAGAATCCTTGAGAACAAACTATCCAAGAGACAGTATCATTGTACATATCATTGTGTAAATTACAGAATTTAGTAATAAAACAAGTGATTCCAAACTTTTGAACAGTAGAGTACATGAAAATGCTGCTGTGCCCTTCCGTCCACAGAGACACTTGATACTTTGGAAGAATGGGTGAGGGAGATATTCATCAAAGTCCCAAACAAGTGAGTTTCCTCTGCAATAATACCTGTTACCTTAATTAATCTGCTGCCTTTGGCTAACTTGGAGTCTTATTCCTCAGTGGTCAGCCACGTCCGGATTTTTCCAGCCTTCAGGACCCGTTTGAGACACTGGATTTTAACAAGCTTTACAGAGGTACAGCCAGAGCTCTTCAATGTTACGGACTGGTTTCATAACCTCCAAAGCACGTTGTTACATTGATCTGATCAGTGGAGCAAGTAAGCAGTGCAGAGGCCTTAATGTCCTTCAGTGAAACTAGAGGGCATTCCGACACAATTGTATCTCAGTAAAAAAAAAACAATTGTGACTGCACACAATTGTTAAAGTGATTTAAGACGTCCCATTCAAATTCATAGTACACTCAACATGGAAGAGAATGTGTGTGTTGTGACGTAATTCATCATAACACTAAAAATTGCCCAGCCCTAATATCAGTGTGTATATATGACACAGATATATATATTTTTTATATATTGTATAAATTATGCACATTTAAGGGCAAGAATGTTATATTCTTTCTGATCTCATTCATATTTCACATTATACCACTGTATGAGTAAGAGTAAGGATATGTAAGAATTCCATTATAAATGTGGTATTTTGTAGAAAATTTGACCTCTTTGTTCTTCCAGAGTCTCTAATTGTGTCTGGAATTACTTCAGTCTTCAATTTACAGCCAGGGCTGCTGCTTTGTTCTGCCAAAGTCCCTCACTCTGTCTCTAATGCCTCAGTTTTCAGTCAATTCCCTGCCAAGGCTGCCCTTTTGTTCTTCCAAAGAGCCTGATTGTTCCTTTAAAGTCGTTAAAGCCTTCATTGTTTGAACTACCTCATCTGAGTTCAGTGCTTGCTGTTTAGGGATTAGAGCTCTGACACTCTGATTCCTCTTCCAGTGGTTCCTGTGAGAAAAATCCACGCTCTCACCATTAGCTGGGCTTTACCTCCACAAGGCAAGCATTACAGGTGTGTGTGTGTCTGCTGTTAGAAAATGAGTGTTCAAATCTCTAGGCTGATCAAGAAATAGATCACTACTGTATTTTATTTATGATTTAATAATTGCCTAATGTTCCTGACAACTTCAAGTATTGAATAAAGCATCTCATCTCTTTCAATCTACATTCCACAATACATAGTTATGGCATTTGGCAGATGCTTTTATCCAGAGCAATGTACGTCAGTGCTTAAGTAGTCTATATCTGTTCTTCATATCTGCATTGTTGAAAAAAAGAAGCTACCATAATTAGTCTTTCCAAAATGTGTACTGTAGTAAAGATTGGTACTTTTCAGTTTGTCCATTTCACAAAATTAGAGAGCCCATATCACCTTCACAAATGTTTGTCTGTTCAGCCTGTAGCAGTTTAGCCCCACCCATTTGTGTCGAAGTTACAAGAACGGTTGCGGCTCAGTGGTCATTTACATATTTCATTCTTAAAGGCACAGCAACATAAACACTATGTTTAAAAATAGGGATAAAGAGAGTCGAGAATGGTTAGGTAAACATGGATTAGGGTTTTGGTGTATAAAACCACATAACTAAGTGATCCTTGGGGGAAAAAATAAAATGCATGAAAAATGTAGGCCCTTTAAAATCTAGAATGTTTTAAAAGTGGTTTTCAAATATTGAGGCAGGCGATTTAATATATCATTACAATATATTGTTTGTATTACACTATGGTGAAAATATCTTACTCTTACTTTTTTTTTTTTTTTTTACCCGTTATGTCTGGCCTGTTCTGCTTAAATTTGTATTCCTTAAGAATCTCCGTTTGAAATTCTTCCACAGGAGTGACCCTTTCAAAATCTACAACTGTTAAAATGATAGATGTAGGAGTGTAAATAGCAAGTGTAGGAGCGCAACTAAAAATAATATATTTTTTCATTCTGATAGAGTGAAGCCTTTGCACTACATATCCTGGCTGATTGGTCACGAGGGTGCTGGCAGTATTCTCTCCATGCTCAGGAAGAAGTGAGTTCAGATATTGTGTTATAGTTTAAACAAATGTCCAAAAAGTGCTTTAGTTGTAGATGAAATCTGTCTCACAGGTGGCTCTAATCTGCTCTTTCTGTTTGTAGGTGTTGGGCACTGGCTCTGTTTGGGGGGAATAGTGAAACAGGTTTTGACCAGAATACCACTTACTCCATCTTCAGTATCTCCATCACCCTGACAGATGAAGGCTACCAGAACTTCTTCCAGGTTACCAGATCCTTCAGAGTTACTTTTTGTGGGAAAATGATATTTTGCTAAATGTGATAACTAAATATTTTTCTGTCCCTCTGGTTCTTGAGTATTAAAGTGATTGAGTTTGTGCATGCTGTCCTTATATAGGTGATCCACTTAGTGTTCCAGTACCTGAAGTTGCTTCAGAAACTCGGACCCCAGCAGAGGTGGGTCTCTTTGTTCTAACAGATGTCTTTGACCAGTCATAGGCAGTATTTTGATTTTCGTTAAAATGCACTGGCCTACATTACCCTAACGTTGTGCCGTGTCTTAGGGTTTATGAAGAGATTCAGAAGATCGAAGCCAATGAGTTTCACTATCAAGAACAGGTAAGTTTGCTTCTTTCACTTTGATGTGATCACAGATGATGAATAATAGATGTTTTTGTCACCTGTCTGCCATAATGTGTTTTTTGACAGACGGATCCGATTGAGTTTGTGGAGAATGTTTGTGAGAACATGCAGCTTTTCCCCAAGGAGGACTTCTTATGTGGAAACCAGCTCATGTTTGAATACAACCCAGAGGTATGCTTTATCAGTTGACAAGTTTCTCCAATACTTCTTGGACACACTTTATTTGGTTTCTTATTTAATTTAAAGTACAGAGGAGTTTTCTTTGTATAGTCTATTCAAGACTGAAGCAGTCTTGCTTTGTATAAAGCAGTCCTACCCTGATCACCTCTAAAGGGCCTATATATTACATTTTTCCTGTATGTTTTTTTTTTTTAGGTCCATTTATGATGCCTGTGTGATCTCATGTATGAAAACAGGTTTTGTTATTTCAACATGACCATTTTCAACCTTTCTATATCTTTTATAGAAAGGCTGTTTTTGTTAATGTAGTTTTCAGACCAACATATTTAAATTACTTTTTTTATTGTTTACTTTACTCTATTGTGCTTTTAAAAAACCCTATTTTTTGTGAATGGGCTTGACAAAACCTTTGTATAGTGAATAAGAGGACATATGTAAATGCATTGGGTTTTTGTGACATTACCAGAACACTGAATTCAAATAGATTGTTTCTCATTTTCCTATATTGGTTGTCACATGTGACCTGGACTGGGAAATGTGAATTTTTGTAATTGCATTCCACAATTAAAAGTTCTACAAAACAGACCCTTTAGGGGCCGTTCACATATCGCGTCTTTTGCGCGCTCAAGTCCATTATTTCAAATGTAGACGCGCGGCAGCCGCGATCATATCGGAAGCGGCGCAGTCGAAAACATCTCAACTTTTCAGAATGCCGCAAGCGCACCGCGGGTCATGTGACAAGATTCAACCAATTATCTTCCTCGCCTTTTCCGTTACACTGATGCCTCAGCAGAAACACGGAGGAGCAGCTCATCATTGTGGTCCCGGGATTTCCTGAACTTTATGATTTTCCTAAAATATAACCCAGCTGGTCCTTGTCAAGTCTGAAATAGGCTTTTTCCACGCGTTTTTAGGCGCGATATGTGAACGGCCCCTTAAGGTGTGTGTGTGTGTGTGTGTGTGTGTGTGTGTGTGTGTAAAGGTGATCTCCCGTGCCTTAACACTACTGACTCCTGAGAGGGCAAATCTGCTGCTGTTGTCCCCGGAGCACGAGGGCCGCTGCTCATGCAAGGAGAAATGGTTTGGCACGCAGTACAGTGTGGACGGTAGGAGTCAATGTGCTGCTGTACTGAGCTTTCACTAACTCTCTCCCTTGGCAAACAGGCTATTTAAATTTTGGATGAAACTTTGTATAAATTTGGCTGAAATTTGGTTTGGGCAAATATTAGTAACAAAATCAGTGCAGAAACTGCAACATGACTTGTGTTTTCAACTAAAACATTGAAAATATACACTACAACTCAATAATTATAATTCTTTGTTACATTAATAGGCTACAAACACCATGTTTTTATTACATTTTTAATCACCAGTTATCAAATACTGTTATTCTGGATGTCCATTTTTATAGCATCATTCTTAGTATCCTACCAATTTCTCAGTCATTATGGAATCATTTTTCATTTTTCTGAACTCAGCTAAACTTTTTTTTTATTACAGCCGCTTACAAATTTGATTAAATGTATTGACATTTGTGGAGTATGAGCATTCAGAATCATTTTATACATTTACCTTCAATATACTGGTTTCATTTAATTGAAAACAGATTCCTAAAGTTACCTGTTTTTCACATTTAAAATTAAATTGAGTTTTGCCTACGATCTAGATCACATGGAGCCAAACATTTTTAGAAACAATGCATTTTTCTAGATCAAGATTTGGGTTAAGATATGTGAGAGTATCAAAAACATAATTTACATTTGTTCATATTTAATGATGCCATATTTGCTGCTGTATAGGTAATGCATAGGTGATATATAGTTCATTTAGAGTTGTGATTAGCTGTGATTTGTTGAGCTTGGACCATGTTTGATTTTTGCTTTCAGTGGCTGAAGTCAGACTTTAAATAAAGAAATCCAGTTCTATGGAACCAGTTTCACAGAAGCTTATACCCTGACATCCTACTGCATGTACTTGAACCAGTAGGAGCTCAAAAAATGCAACAAAGAACATAGTGTACTGGAAAATAGCCCTTACAATGGTCTTTGCCTTTACAGATATTCCTCAGGAATGGAGTGATCTGTGGGCTGGAGACTTTCCTCTCAACCCTGACCTTCATCTCCCAGCAGAGAACAAGTTCATAGGTTTGTTCTGTTTCCTTTAGTCTTTGGACTGTTAATGAAAATCTCTTTTTGTATACATCTTAAGTGTATACATCTCCAACTGTGTGCCTCCTTGTAGCCACGGATTTTACCCTGAAAACATCAGACTGCACTGACACTGAGCACCCAGTTAAAATGATTGACAACAGCAGAGGGCGACTGTGGTTCAAAAAGGACAACACGTTCAAAATGCCAAAAGGTGTGTGTGTGTGTGTGTGTGTGTGTGTGTGTGTGTGTGTGTGTGTGTGTGTGTGTGTGTGTGTGTGTGTG
>JBBPDC010000038.1:8845349-8857923 GCA_037974485.1 Hemigrammopetersius urotaenia
GTAGGTGGCACTATTGCACCACACTACGACCCAGGTTTATGCTTTACTTGCGCTTTTTGGTCCCTCTGTGATTCCGTTTTACTTCAATCGCGTCTTCTCCGTCGTACCGTGTGACCCATGTACCGTTCGGTACGAATACATGTACCGTTACAGCCCAAGTGAAATCCCATCAATTATTTTTAAAACATTACACCTTTTTTTTTTACCTTGAATTGGCCATTGTGGAGAACTTATCCAACCCTTTCTTTATAATGGTGACCTGAGTTACAACAAATGTATTTGTTGTTATCCAACAATCAGAGAACCATGTGTGTATGAATGTACATGATTATCTGATTGTTGGATAACAACAAATACATTCATTTTCAGGCCAAAAACTTACCTCTCTTTTCCATTTACTCATTTCCATTTTTTTTTTATTTCAGCAAATATACAGTTCTATTAGAGGACGATGAAAAGAAGTTCAGGCTCTTTCCATCAATGTAAGTAATAATATAATAAAAAGCTGCTCTGATTCTGTGCTGTAATATTTACTTACAGTACTCATGACTATACAGCACAGCCTGAATGGTCCTGCTGTCATGAAGCTAAAGCTGCCTATTAAAAACAGCCATGTTCCCTGTGGCCTTTAGGAAGCCCAGTGGACGCCTGGAGGCAGTGCAGCTGATGAGGGCGATGGATGATATGCTGGAGAAAGCAGGCGTCAGTCAACAGTTTGAGGAGCTTTCAGACGTTTCCCAAGTACGCCTTTCTAAAAGCTTTACATTATAAGGTAAAATTAGCTTGATTTAGTGCTGCCCTGGAAGCAGTGTGAAACCATGGAATGGGCAGTGTGTTTTCAAATCTTCTATCAAAATACACTACCTGCAGTTTGGTGAACATGGCCCATCAAATTTTGCTCACGTTCAGCACAATTTCAATCCAGATATTGTTTTGAAAATCAGGTTAGCTGATGTTAATTATCCTATCTAGGGTTGGCCCATCATGCTAAGTCACCAATTGTCAGGAGCTTAAAATAAAAAAAAAAGCTGATACTATCAGCCAAAATACTTTTACATGTTCAAACAGTTAAACAATTTACATTTCTTAGTTAAACAGTGTTTCACTGAATTTTCAGTTATCACATGATCAAAAACGAAAAGAGAAATGTAAGTAAAGAATCGTAAAAAAACACTAACCTTAAAACGCTTGTGATGTTATTTTGTATATTATCTATCACAACATACAGGGAACACAGGGAACAGTTTAAATGACTTTCCTAACTGTGCCAATAAAACTGGGTTATCAACACCTTAAATTTGATCAGACAAACGATACAGATGTGGGCAAAAGTGCTTGCACCCATGTATAAATGATCTACAGATACATTCTCTACACTTCAGCACACTGATAAGACCTGGCATCTACTCTGTGTTACAGATGCAGAATTTGTTGGAACTGGTGCGAGTGGAGCAGAACATCTACAACATTGTATTCCACGAACTGATCCGACAAGTGAGTGTGGAGTGCATGGAGAGAGGACAGCTGCTTGCCAAACTTAGGTGTGTCTGTGTTTATTTTCAGTTTGTTTCATGCTAGTATGAATGTACATTTTTCTTTATACTTTTTTTTTTGTTATTTGCCACACTTCTCTTCCTGCATGTGCCTTGTCTTGCCTGTAGGCAGCGGTATGTTGCTTTGTTGGACCGTATTCCACGGCAGCTCAAGGGCCTCCACACAGAGACTCTGGCACAGAGAGCGCTGGACCGCAGGCTGATGGAGGAGATCATCAGCTTCAAGCACTCCATCACTCAGCTTAACGTGTAAATCCTATTTTATTATTACATAACTTGCAAAGTCCTGCTCTTACAGATTCTCTTATAGTTCATGATTTTTCATCAGGTTCTAACTTGCCATCTGTATGCCAAAGTGCACTGAAATGATGCAAATAATGTTTGAAACTATTGTACGTTTCCATGGAAGTCTCAATAGCATATGGAGGATGTTTACTCAATTTCACACAAATCACACATTTATAATAAACTCTGTACGTGATATTTATAAAATTCATATTTCCACTAAGAATAAGGAATTGCATGATATTTTTGTTTTTTCATGATCCAACATAAAATGAATGCCAAAGCACTAAAGGCAGACCAATATGACTTTAAAAAAAATCATTTGAACCTTTGTGGCTAAATAATGTATTACTACAGACTATAAAATCCAAGATTGCACCCAGATTTCTGACCTGTAGTGTACAACAAATGTCTCAGTCTATCAATACCACAAACATCAAGTCATCAACTATATCACATTACATCATTATAACCTTACTCATTCTGCCAACGTCCACCTCGGTCATGTTACTCACCACAGTGCAGTAAGTCACCTCTCTGATCCATTTATGCTGACCACCTACAAACTTAGCATTTCTTTTTATGTATTCACTTTATGTCCTCTGTGTCTTTTCTGTGTTTCCCTTTGCTGTGCTTCAGAGAGTTGAATGAGATGAGGGAGCATGATGAGCATGTGTCCAAGCAAGCTGAGAGGACGCAAGAGGAACTGGCCAAAGCTCTGGAGCAATCACAGCACAACTCTGAGTAAGTGAATTTAAACAGCATACTATACTTTATGTTGGAATTAATATTCAGGCCTTTGTTTAAACACTTATCAGGAAAATGTTGCTCTTGCATCTCAAACGTAGAGTAGTCAGACATGCAGATTTCTGTTGCAGTATGGTTGGGGAGTACCATAGTCTGTATGAGATGCAGAGGAGAAGGCTGGAGGGACAGGTGGTCTCACTGACTGAGGAAAGGGACTTATGGAGCAGTGTTACTTACAGTCTTGCTCTCAAGGTCAGATCACACTTTTACACTTTTCTGTCAGGTTTCTTAAACATTTTGGTGCGTCCGAAGCAGCCAAGAAATAAATCTAAATAATTAATTTATTTATTCAAAAGGCTAAGGAATTATCCCACAAAGCATACACATCTCTCTAATTAATCCACAAATATACATTTTTTGGTATTCAGATGAGTTGGTTCTGAAGGTACCCTGCGCTGCATATTTGAGTGTTTTCTCTGCTTCCAACACACCTGATCCAAATAATCAGCTTATTAACAATCCCTCACTGTGCAGAAGTGGATGTGTTGAGGCAGAGAAAACCTAAATGTACAAGGCAGAGTGTCTCCAGCATGCAGTACAATGCTAACTTAAGTTTTGCACTTTGCTGTGGCATATTCCCATACACAGTGAAATAAAGTGGCCTTCGCTATGTTGTATGTAACACACTGATCTTGAAAGTTAACCTTTAGGTGGTGTGGAAAAATTAGTTCTATAAGTCCACTTATGCTGCAATAATCTGAATATAATAGTCTAAAGATCTAATAGTGTGCACCATCTTCAAAACCCCTTATGTTTTTAAGAGATTATATATACACTATAAGAGCTTAGTCTAAATCAGCGCTCACTTCCAGGTTATTAAGTTAAACAACCTGCAATTGGTGAGCAAGCTTCATGTTAGTGAGCAGACATGGAGCACAACAGCCGAGCACTTCACAGCCTTCCTCACAGCAAAGGTAGGTACATTCTTCACACAGTTCTGTACACTATTGTCTCAAATCATGAATAAACCAAGGAACGTTCCACCATATTGATCTGCTTTCTAGGACTCTGAGGATCTGAACCATGTCATCCAACTGACAGAGCAGTGGAAAGATAGCATAACCAGTTTTATGGAGAAGCTGAAAGAGACTGAGAGAAACCAGTGTGAGAACATCAAGTCTATCCAGAGAGACATTATCAAGTGGCACAAGTACTGTGATACCAACATTAGGTAAAGAAGAGAGAGTGCTTTGTTGTTTTTGTTTGGTTGATTTGTGGTCTAATTTATTTACTTAATTTTCTGTAGGAACCCAGATGTAAAGTTTGACAAGGCTTCAGAGAAGGAGTTATTCGAAGACTTGAAGCAGTGGTCAATGGTTAGACATAATTTGTATTTGTTCTTAACTCATATTGTTTTCAGAATTAATCCTTCATATTATCCCTGTGACTGCTGTCCATAGCTGTTGACCGTGCAGTGTGAACGGTATGGTGGAGAGGACCTTCTCTCAGGTCAGGAGACTCTCAATACACTAACACAGCTGCAGGAAGCTTGGGTGGAGGTGTGTCTGCAGCTCTTCAGGAGACATCCAGCCCCAGGTGGAGAACCACCCAAGGGTCAGGTGGCCATGAGGGAGCTGGATGGTGCTGTCACTGAGCTCCACAAGCAGCTGAGTACCCGTATCAGTGGAGAGAGTGGTGAGAAACTGGCAACATGTCTGCAATTAGTGCAATCAGCAAGTTGTAAAACATCTGAACAGTTTATTGAAATCTCTTTTCATTTTTACATATAGAATGTTATTGCATTTGGCAGGACCCAAAGCAATTGATGATTTATTCATGTTACAGATATACACAGGAGTATATATAGGGACTGGGTAGTGGATCAAACCCCAGTCTTCTATGCTATACGCAGCATGCTACACCAATTAAACACTGAAAATAGCAAATAATGATTTAATTAAAATTTTTTAAACCCAGGCCTAACCTTCTATGATCAGAACTGAAACTCATCCCTTCACTGTTCTGTTTTTACAGGCATTCTTAATCAGCTAGTATCTCTGGGTGGAGTAATGGAATTCTGGGCCAGCAGACTGAAGTCCCTCATTGGTCGAACTGAAGTTTTGCCTCACTCTGACTGGTTGAAGCTGGAGAAGGCCCTGGGGAACTGGGTGATACTGTCTGAGGAAGCATTGCTAAACGTAGACAGCACCCAGCCGGAGAGTGAAAAGAAAAAGCAGAATCCTCACACCAGGTAGGACTGTCCTTTCCTAATGGCCATTCGGTGCAACTCATCTCAGTGCACAATAGATTTGTCTATGAACCCTCTGACTTTGTGGCAGGATTGAAATTGATGATGTCTTCAACACACTGAGGGAATTTCTCTCATCTCAAAACAACTTCTTTGACTGTGAAAACCTGACGCTCTGTGAGGAGGTATGACACTGCTACCCTTTCATGTTCATGTTTGCTGAGTGTTAACTGTTTTCTTGTAAGACTCAAAAGCTGACATAGTCTATGATGAACAGGTTAATTCCATGCACACTCTGCTGACCCGCTGGATGGTGGACTTGCTGCTGCAGATGGTGCCCGATTGTCATGATGACCAGGAGCCACCTCTTCCACCAACTTCAGAATTCAGCGTCTTGAAGGATGTGTCTCTTCAGAAGTTGGAGAATGATGCCAAGAATCTCTCTCAGAAGCTGAACTACTTCTCCAAATACATCACAAGGTATTGTCAGTCTAGCCAAAAGAATCAAGGAACCAGTGGCAGTGCCAATGACAATGTTTTTTTGAAGCTATCAAAGAACATCCCTTAATAATATCACATTTATACTGATTTATGCATGTTATTTCAAATAATTTCCTCAAATTACAGGAAGCAATTTTTGTGGTTAATTCTTGCAGTATGTGTTTAGTAGCAAAAAGCTCCAGAACTGAAAATAATCTAACACCAGAAGGATCCAGCTTAATTTTTTTGAAGTAGCCATGTTAGATCATCATCCACAGCTGCTGTCAGGCCATTGTGGAGGAGGAGATCCAAAAGAACATGGCTCAGGATGAAAAAGAAAATGAACTGCACAAGCTCTCTAAGCTTCAGGTATCACCTAATCATTTTTACCAGTACAGGAGCAGGCCTTGTTTTGCTACCTCTCCTGAAAGACACTCAGAAATGTCGTGACGTGATGTTCCCCCTGTGTGTATGTGATGTTCAGACAGAGTGTGCAGAGTGGGTGGAAGTGTGTCAGATACTAGTGTCTGATATGACGGGACGTCCTGTGGAGTTGCAAAGGTCGGGGAAAGCTGTTGCCCAGTCTGTCACTGACATCCCCTTACCACTGGCTGGGGTAGACTCTCTGGTGAGGAACTTCATCTGTTCTGCTCTGTGTTAATCCTCAAAGTCTTCATGACCACATTTCTCAGCTCAGTTTCACTTCAGAAGCAAATTTACAAGGGATGCACCGAATATTTGGCCACCAAAAAATTAAAAAATGCAAAATTATTTTTTAACGCGACCGAAACAGTTGACACAATGAACAACCGCAATCTGCACGCAGCAGATTGGATTAGAAAGGCACACAGAAAGCCATTTGTAAAGCGAGCAATTTCTAGAGGGAGTGCATACACAAAACTTTCTCAAAGCCTGCAGTGCTTTAAGGCTTTTGTTCTGAATGCACTCATACACTTTTTCAGAATATTAAAATGCACTTGAATTCACTTGTTTTATGAGGACATATATTTAACTGTATAATATTTGTATCATTGTTTAATATTTTAGCTATTTCAGCTTTTATGCTATTAAGGAGTGGGGTCAAGAAGAATATTTCATTTCAAATTTTATTTTATATTGTGCATTGTTTGAATGCTAAATAAATATTTTCATAGTTTTGTAACAGATTTATTCTTTGAACAACAAATTTTCATTTATGCAATGGCAATGCTTGACTTTAGTGAGGTTGATACACAAAGTCCCAGCCATAACAGCAATATTACAGAAAAGCTTCTTTCAGTGTTTCGTTTTTGGTTTTCGGCCAAGTGTTTCCTCATTTTCGGTTTTGGCCAAAAAAAAAAATTTTCGGTGCACACCTAAAATTTACCCTCAGAATATAAATAACACCAGTCCGTTTTAAAGTGTATTATGCATTTAATGCTTTTTTTTAGCCGACACTGCTACAGCTTATGGAGAATAAGGAAGGACAAAGCGGCCTCTGAACTAAAATTACGCTGTTTAAGTTCACAGTTGTAAGCCATTTTAGTTGGTAGTAGTTTTAGTCACATAATTGAATACATGTAGGTCCTGCCTAGCTCTGTTCTTGGTTTGATTTAAAGAACTGAGTGTGAGACCTGTGTGTGTGGTCAGGTGAAGGACCATACCGAATCAGAGGATGAAAAAGATGAGGAAGAGGAGCAAACAGCTGTAAAATCATTCAGTCGGCCTCATTCAACTGAAAAAACTGATAAGCAGGTCTGTGACATATTTACTGTTACTCTCGAATATCAGCTATCATCATTATGGACACTCAAACATAAAATGTGTGAAATCTATTAGAGGCCCTTATTGATCTCTGACGCATAAAATGCATAGTTCTGCATATTGTCTCTGACAGGCTGGTTTTGCTGACGTACGTGAATGTATTGTTGTAATAGGCGGAGGAGAGGACTGATGAGGCCAAGGATGGAGATAGGGAAGGTTCAGTCCTGAAACTAATAGGTCATGATGGTCACATCATTGAGCAAAAGTTGGGAGAGGAGACTGAACAGCTCACTGGGGTCAGTGTCCATTTGTATTTTCTAAATTTCTAAATCGCAACCCAGTGGAGATGACTATGGCATCAACTGAGCTTCAGTACACTCTGACTTTTACTGTCCAGACCAATGAACTTGTAGTGCGACCAAGCACTGAGAACGCGCAGCAAGCCTTCAGTGTGCTGTCTACTGTGGGGGTTCTTCAGCAGGAGCTATTGTGAGTATGTTCTAAATGATAAATGTGGAGGTAGCTCAGTGGGTAGGATACTTGCCTCCGGACAAAGAGGTCATGGGTTCGAATCCTACCTTCAGCACCACCACTGGGTCCCTGAGCAAGACCCTTAACCCTAAGTTGCTCCAGGGAGAGACTGCCCCCCTGTAGGTAGGGAATGGAAGTCACTTTGGATAAAAGCGTCTGATAAATGCTGTAAATGTAATGTAAATGTATGGTGTATGAATATATAACCAGCCGTTTAACAAATAAAACTATTTCTAAATGGCTCATGTCATAGAAAACAAAATTCTTCTTGCTTTTTTTTAACAATGTTCATGTAAACATTGTTAAAGCTTCATTTAAAATTCAGTATGGTTGTGATGTTTGACATGTCAGAGGATTTCAGTCCAAACTTCTCTTTAAATTAGGCACAGCAGAGCTTATTTACACCTGTCAGTCTTAAAACAAGTTTAGTCTTACTGCTTGGCATTGGTCATGCAAGTTTGTGTCTTATACAAGATTTATGATAGGATATACTGTAATGTGTTGATCTCTTGATCATTTGGCATCACAGCACTGCATAAAAATAATAATAGTATATTTAAACAGTACAATTATACAGTCAGACACTGATTCTTATAGTTTGGCCCACTAGATTAAGAGAAGTTGGAAAATGTAATAACGGCTGGTTTTGGTTATAAGTAGATCTCAGGACAAAAAGTAATATACAAGTAAAGTAGGATTTCTATGGAGCAATGGTGGTAATTCTGCATGTGTACGTGTGAATGTGTGCTGTGGGGTGTCAGATCAGTGGAAGCTCGTGCCATAAGTGCAGAGCAGAGGGCTTTAAAGGCAGAGGAAGCCCTCCAGGAAGCACTGGAGAAGATACAGGAGTTAGAGAGACAGATTCCAAAAAACCCTACTCCAGAGCCTGAGGGTGAGCAGAACACATTCATATCCACACCATAAGTGCAACAAAGCAGTCACAGCACTCTCTTTCCCATTGCATCATTGTGGATATCCCTTTTATGCTTTATGTAGGAAATCACTGTGCATTATGATAAATGCTAGTGCTTGAAATAAACATTTTTTTTTTCAGTGAGCATTAAGTCGGTTGCAGCAGTTTCTAAAATGACTCCTGACCCTAAGGAGGTCAGCCAGAAGCCAGCTGCCAGCCCCAAGTCCACTAAAGGCAAGAAGCGCTGAAACAACACTTGCTGATGCACCCTGGAAGAACATCATTAGAGGATGACAAAATATAACAACAAAATCCAAGGTCTTCTGAATCAGTTATAATGCCGGATGGTATTTGGGTGAATATGTGTTTACAGAGTTGATGTCACTGTCAGCAGAATGGTACAGGCACAGTGAAAGGAAATAAGGAGGAAAAAACTGTCTTAAATTGTCTTAAATGTAAAATAATATAGCATTTTATTGTAAAGAATTTTGGATCAATAATGTTGGTCTCTTTGATATGAAATTCTGAAATGATATAAAGGGACTGTTCAAAGTATTTCAGAAATATGAAAAAGCTGCAAATTTGACGATACACATTTTTGTTTCAAAACGTGTTATTTAACAGCAAAGCACTTTTCAGTCCATTACAGTGTATTATTATTCTAATGTTGTTTTTTTGTTGATTAAACAGCATTATCAGCATTCTTGGCTTTATGGCGTTATTTGTGACTGCACTCGGTTTCTGTTGCTTAATTTGAAATGCATTTTGATAATCCTAGTGAAACTTTCATTAAGAAACACTTATTACATCATAGAGGAATCTTTAGACGTTTCTTTAGAGGTGCCACCTGTTGGATGGTTCTGACTGGTGGAGTTGGAGGTATCTTGGAGCTGAAAAGTTTGGTTGAGGAGGTCAGAGGGCAGGTTGAGGACCACAGCTGGTGGGTCAGAACGCAGGGTGTGGAGGAGCTGCAGCAGGCGCAGTTGGACGGCCAGAGGAGAGTCAGACAGAGTGTCAACAGAGGCCTTCAGAGCCTCGCATGCAGCCCTCTCGCCCTCTGCTGCAATCACCTGACATAACACAGCATCCTGGGTTAACATGGACTGCTCTTGCAATTGCTCAGCAATATTAATTACGAAATATATCCAAAGAATAAGCTTACTTCAAACTGGTTAGTTAGTCTGAACTAGGGGAGACTGGGGAACAAATACTTTTCTTAATTGTAATAGGGTAGTGTAGGCAGCACTGATATTTTTCTTAAAGTTTTTCTATAATTGTGGCTCGGTTAGAATTTACATTATAGCCTTCCGGATTTGTTATAAAGGTTCACCTGACTGCACCACTGTGGGGCCGGTTTTCATTTTTAATTGGGATTTTTTTAATAGTCTGTTTTTTCTTAGATTCTAGAGAGACATTTCATTAATTTTGTACCATTTTGGCTAATTCATCCTTTGTTGTGTCAAGAATACTTACACATAAAATGCTGGCGCAACGTGAACAAAGGGCAAATGATTAAAATAAAATGAAATAATGAAAAAACTACTAACATTGCTTCACAGATGAAACCGTGCTTTGATATTTCACTGTCTAAAATGATCTAATTTCTCTGTGCCTGAATTTTAATTTGTGACTAGAGTACTACCAGCTAAGTTGTCTAGAATCATGATTAAATAACATATTTTCATTTATATTTATATTTTTTTACTTATTACCAAACAAGAAATAGACTAAGGACTAAGTCACAGCACCAATAGTGACTGGTAAACCTCTGTGTTATATCTGTATTACACTGAATTACAGAATGTTCTTACTCTGATTTGAGCCTGTCTTTTGGCTTCAGCCTCGACAGCAAAGTTCTGCTGAAGCTCAGGTGGGAGACACACATCCTCTCTGGAATCGCAATAGCACATAGAAGACAGCTTTCAAGCAGGAGTGTAGCAGCACAGAGCTTGAATTAATGGGCCTCTCTGGCTCTCGTGGTTATACATTATTGCCATAAGTGCTCTTCATCTTGTCATATATTAAATTACTTACATCTCAGCTCTCTCCACTTTAATTCCCCACCTGCAGGCAATGGAATCCAGAACAACCTGCATGCATTTAAAGAGGACAGAAATAGGTTTGCTATGTGTAAAAATACATATAAAAGATGTTGAGAATGACACAATAAAAATAAATGTAGCAGCTGGTAGCCTAGCGGTTAGGGCATTCGCCCTGCCATCAGGAAGTCCGGGTTTGATTCCCAAGACCGCTAGGCATCTCTGAGGTACCCTGAGCAAGGTGCCATCCCCACGCACTGCTCCCCGGGCGCCGTGTTCATGGCTGCCCCCTGCTTCACTTGGTGAATGGGTTAAATGCAGAGGTTGAATTTCGTGCTGTTCACGTATGACAGAATTTTCACTTTAAATGAGTACTCATGTACACTCAGGCCCCTCTCATCCCATCCAAACGGTTCTCTGACCTGTTGAAGCATGGACACCACAAGACCTCTGAAGGTCTGCTGTGGCATCTGGCACCAAGACATTAGAAGCAGATTCTTTAAGTTCTCTAAGTGACTTAGGATCTCCATGGATCGGATTAGTTTGTCCAGCACCACGCATAGTGGCTCAACTGGAATACGATCTGGGAAATTTGGAGGCCATGTCAACACCTTTTCCATACAACTCAGACCATTCTTGAACAATATTTGCAGTGTGACAGAACACACTGTCCTGCTGCAGGAGGCCACTGCCATTAGGGAGTGAACTTCATCTAGTAATGTGAAAACACCACACGGACACCAGGACCCAAGGATTCCCGATACAACATAATACAGAACACCATGCTGCTTCAGTCGACTTGCCTTTGTGTGTCCTTTTCTTCCCAGGCATCCAATGCACACATGCCTTGTCCAATGATGCAAATGAATATGAGATTTATTGGGCCAGGCCACCTTCTTCCATTTCTCCATGGTCCAGTTCTCCATGTGTAGGAGTTCTGGTGGTGGATAGGGGTCAGCATGGGCACTCTGACCAGTCTGAGCACACAGTCCCATATAGAGCAATCTGTGATGCCCTGTATGTTCTGACATCTTTCTGTCATAGCCAGCAACTTTTTAAGCAATGTGTGCTACAGTAGTTCTGTGGGTTCAGACCAGCCTTTGCTCCTCAAGTCAAGTAGGTTTATTGTCAATTAATAAATATAAAGGTAATTCAGCCATATAAACAGTGAAACAAAACAATGTTCCTCCAGCACCAAAGTGGGGCCCATAGAACACAATTCAACCTAAAATAAGTGTATTATTGTATCCCTTATTAATGGAACAACAGTTATAGATATAGATCAAAGCCATCAATGATAATTTGGTCATGTGGACTGTACCTGGATCTCCTGGGCCACTGAACTCCTGTTCTGCAGTATGTGAGTGAAGTCATGATGAGCCAGCACCTCCCTGACGGAAACTTGCACAAGAGCTTGGAGCACAGCTGGGACTCCGGCCAAGGAGGAGTAACACACAGACACATTCTCAATGCGATAGTAACACACTGCGCTCACTTCAGTAGATACAAGGTCTTTCGTCACCACCTGCAGAATACATCTCAGGACTTGAAAAATTCATGGCAACCAAAAAGGACAACGCAGGAGGTATTATTTAACTGCAATAGTGAACCCTTAGTAAAAAGTATCCAAATGTACTATGAGTATACTTATTTTATACTAAAACTGAAGCAGTATACTTGAAGTTTACTTTTTATATACTATATTTTATATACTTAAGAATAGTAAAGTGAAGTATACTTGACTTCTACTGATAAGCATAAAGTATATAAACTTAAAATGACCATATAAAGTATACTTAAGGTATACTTTTATAAACATAAATAATGTTCCATTTTAGTCTGAGTATTAAATTAGTATACTTTCTAGTAAACTACGAGTACATGGTACGTATACTTGCTATATTTATACTCAAGCATACTTAATAAAATTAACTTCAAGTATACTACTTTCTCTTTTCAACAATATTTGTATTGATTTTAAACAGGGATATAACAGGGCAAACATGAAATGTTTCAATATACTGTATCTTTTATA
>JBBPDC010000038.1:8858023-8876557 GCA_037974485.1 Hemigrammopetersius urotaenia
TATATAATGTGTGTGTATTTACATATTTCTACTGCTTATGATTCTTGATTTATTCATATTTTTATTCTGTTTCTGTAAAGCATATTGAATGGGCTTTGTGTATGATGATGGGCTGCAGAAATAAACTTGACCAAAGGAATAACGTACTATATAAATAGACTTGACTTGACTAAAGGAATCTGGTGAGTTTCTCTGCAATGACCCACTTCACATCAAGCCCACTCGCAATACTGAACAGCTGAACCTACTGTCATAATGGATTTGGTCTAAAATGACGTGACTAGGCAATCAGCCTATCTACTCAAGAAATGAATTACTTATCATGCCTATATTCACAGTTATGATTATTTTTATTCAATTTTGAACCTAGTGGGTTTAAATAATAATAATAATAATAATAATGATTATGATGATGATGATGATGATAATAGTAGTGATGAAAGCATTTAATAACATTATGAAGAGATTAATTTTGTGATAAAAATACAATTTGAACATGAAAGTGAATTGTAAAGAGAGTATAATTATTGCAAATTTACCACTTGTGGGACGTATAAAGGGGTGTTTTATCTTGTAATCTTGTAAGGGAAAAGGAACGCGCTGCAGACTGAAATGGTCTGACCCGTGTGCATCTGTCTCAGATGAGGCTGTGAGGCTGCCTGTAAGGATGCAGGCTGCACTCTGACCTGTATTGAATAAACCATCCATCAGCTCTGCTCTGCTCCGCTCTGCTGGTGGATCCAGAGGACAAAGCAGCTGCAGTGTTTCCTCCCAAATCCAGTGGAGAACTCACCCATCCACACGCAGCCCGAGGCCAAGAACTGCAGAGGAGCTGAAGCTGAAGCTCTTCGTCGATGCAGTTTGAGCACCGAGGAGACGTTCATTTATTCAGTGTGTTTTGGGGATTATGGAAACAACGGGTCGTGCTGCAGCACAGCCCCGGAGCTCGTAGCAGGCTGGCCGGCGTGGAATCCCAGATCGGACTGTTCTCCCCCCTGGAGCCGCTGCCTCTCTGCTGAGACAAAGACGGTGGAGTGAGGTACGTTCAAGCCCACACAGCACTGCTGCTTACAGGGGCTCAGGACGAGGGTACAGAACACACTCTGAGGGGCTTGATACTACCGCTGGAAATTCCTGCTCAGGTGTGAAGCGCCGTGGTGTTAAGAGAAGCTACTCTGCGCTGCTACTTTGCTGTTTCTAATGATAATAATCAGTCTGTTTGTAGACACACATATATACATACATATATATGTATATACACATACACAGAGGAAGCGAGAGAGAGATGTAGGTATAATATGTATTATTAGACAGATAGATTTAGGAGAAATAATGATTTAGATAACATGTTAAATATATCATGATATTCTTAGATATGATATAGATTTTTGTAAGTTTATATGTTATATATGTTATATGTTATATCGTGTGTGTGTGTGTGTGTGTGAATGAGACAGATGTAGGTATAATATAGATCACATAATTACAAAGGTAGGTATCAGTTAGGTGATCAGCTGACCTAAGCATGCATGCCTCATTGTATGGTATCTTTTCTTCTGTATCCCTGTCTGTTTACTCAGTATTCACTTTTCACCTGCACAGGTTGTAATACTCTGGCTTTTCTGTCACATACATGCTAATATTCCAAACCCAGGATCCACTTTCTCCACACACCTTGCTGCTCTTGACTATGGTACCACCGCCACCCACACCCCCCGCCATCTCCCCCCAACCATCTCCCCCCATTACTGGAAAAAGTCTTTCCTCATCCTTAGTCATGATGGTAAAAACAGTTCAGCACTTTAGTTAGATCAGTGCTGAAGCTCAGATCTGAGCTTTATAGGACGAATGTGGCATAGCATGTGAGTTGCTCAGGATATCTGTTAGAAATGATAAGATATGGCATAAAAGAATACACAGGGCTTAGAACAAGACAACAGAAGCTTTTAAATTCTATTATTTAAACTTCATAGTAAGTATAGTTGAAACCTTGTACTCAGTAGTCCTGTCACAGTTAGTACATCAGTGTCTGATTACAGTTATTTAAGCTGACTGTGATTATCTTTCACAATCATATCTTTATGCTGCCTATTTTAATCAGTCACCCTTTGATTAGTTGGGTTGAGGCAAATGCATGTTAATAAAGACAGTAGAAAACACATTCCTGTCATAGGTGTTGAAAAACAACAGAAGTTGTCATTTTGATTAGTATTATTACACCTGTAGAGGGCAGTGTTTAGAACTGTTTGTTTAATTGAGCTCAGTTTCTGTCAACTGCGAGCTACTAAGTGTGGCTCATGCAGCATTCTGGGCTTATGCTTCATTAGTAGCATATAATCAACAAATAAATACATTTTGACAGACCTAATACCAGGAATAGAGACAACCAGAACACTTGTAATGTTATCATTTTGCCAGGGACTATTTTACTGCTTTGTGCTCCCGTGTTAATGATGAGGTTCTGAACATCATGGCTTCCTCTCACTAGAGATACTAATACACAATACTAGCCATTAAACCAATAGATGAATAATTATGCATTTATGTGTGATAATGCAAATTCAAGGTTAAATAAAGGAATATGTTGCAATTCTCATTTAAAAGTAGCACAGTAACCCAAGGATGTGAGTTTCAGAGTTTCTTTATGCTTGAATGAGGTGGTTGAATGAGACCATTTTGAACATTCAACTGAATGAGATTCAGTGTCCTGTTGAAGTCCAGAAATTATGTTAGCCTATTATTTTAATGCATTTCCCTGACATTAGCTGGGCATACCTTTAAATGTATGACCCAGTAATGTAATGGTTTGTTAATATTTGTTTTAAAAAACTTCTTTTAAATGTTGGTGTAAAGGTAATTTTCTTTTGTTTGATTTTCCTTCTTCATGCTCCACTCATTCTCTATGCAGACCTTCTTTTTGTGAACATGGTGATGCATGCTTTTTAAGGAGGATGGGGGGAGGACTCACAGGCTGAATACCCACCTAAAATCACCAGCTGATGGAGGAATATTGTTGCGGGAATGCCATTTGAATTATTGAAGGTTTTTATGCTTGCTGGCTCGCACAGCTCCCAGTGCAAAATACTTGGCTGGAATGGCAGGAATTACACTCTGAAACCAGAAGGACACTGCAGTATTTCTGTCTGACTGAGTACAATAATATTTATTGCTATGTGTAATTTATTGCAAGATATACAGTGTATTCAAAAACAGGATTATTACAGTGCTAAACCACCACATGCTTGTTGGAAACTGTGTTGCATTGTTAAGTAATCTTACATAGATTTGCTTATGTAGTTTCTGACACAATATGATAAACTGTTAATTATAAAAATGAACAAACGCATGGACAAGATTCACTCTTTAGAATAGCTAGTATTGTTTCTTCAAATGTGGTACATTTACGGCATTTAGCAGTTGCTTTTATCCAAAGCGACTTCCATTCCCTACCTACAGGGGGCAGTCTCCCTGGAGCAACTTAGGCTTATGAGTCTTGCTCAGGGACCCAGTGGTGGTGCTGAAGGCAAGATTTGAACCCATGACCTCTTGGTCTGGAGGCAAGTATCCTACCCACTGAGCTACCTCCACCTTGGTGAACATGTGGTACCATGTCTTCACCAAGAAAACAGTGTCAAAAGTTGTACTATATGGACAAAATGACCGTTACACCAACAGGCACTGCATGCAAAACTTAGACTTTAATATAGAGTTGGTCCCTCCTCTACAGCAATAGCAGCTTCCACTCTTCTTCGAAGGCTTTCCAAAAGATTTTGGAGTGTGAATTTGTGCCCATTCATTCTGTAGAGCATTTATTAGGTCAGAAACCGATGTTGGACGAGAAGGTCCGTGTCACAATCTTCATTCCAGTTCATCATAAAGCTGTTGGATGGGGTTGAGGTCAGGGCTCTGTGTGGGCCAGTCAGATACTTCCACACCAAACTCATCCAACCATGCCTTTATGGACCTTGGTTACGTGCTGAAAGTTGGAATCGTGGTGTTGTCCAAAATGTCTTGGTATGCTGGAGCATTAATATTACCCCTCACTGGAAGTAAGAGCCTAGCCCAAACCCTGAAAATGAGGTGTGCCCCAGTATGTTTGTTCATATAGTGTATATTTGTCTGAGATTATTTAACAGGTCAATAGATTTGAGACCGGAGTGTGATTACACATGCATGATGATGCCTGGTTCCAGTACGTGTAAGCTATATTCGTCTTGTTGTTCAGTACAAAATTGAAGAAGCACGTCATCATGGCTGATTGACTGAATTTGGGGGTATGTGGATGAATTAGATGTGGAAGAAACTGTCAAGTAACCACATTGCTGCTATGAGTACTATTCTATTGGTCCTTGAGGGGCCATAAGCACTGACTGATGTTGCTCCTCTGCCAAAGCAGAGCAGGAGATTTGGGTTACATATGGTACATGAATCTGCACCGGTGTAGAGCAAATGCTGTCAGATTTCTGGAAGAACTGATCCGAGACAGCACATGAGGCCCCATTTTGAGCCTGTATCGCCTCTAGCTTTTAGCTGTGCTCCTGCTGTTTCAGCTTTTTAAGACCTTATTTTACTAACTGGCTGTATCATTAGCAAACAGGTCCAGGGTTTGGGTGAAAAGGCTGCATGCTGATGATTGTGCACCTACTTTATAGGTTCACCAATCCAGCAGGCAATAGCAAGCACATCATTAAACATGGCCATTCATTTTCTAGCCGTACTCTGTAGGCCAGTGTCAATAAACTACATTTACATTTAAGGCATTTTTCAGACACTGTTATCCGAAGCGACTTCCATTCTCTAACTACAGGGGACAGTCTCCCTGGAGCAACTTGGGGTTAAGGGTCTTGCTTAGGGACCTAGTGGTTCCTAAGGAGCCCAATGACACAGGAAGCGCTGAATAAGGAGGCAGGCGGTGGTGTTGGATATCTGAGACTGTCTGTGGCTTTGTCCTTGGGCTGGGCAGCTCATTTGGAACACCCATAAATCCTGCAGCACCAACCTTACCAGCACATTATTCCCCATGCACAGACTCACCCTGAGTCAGAGGACGGCCTGACGCTTCTCCAGCCTATGTGCTTTTGCAGTTTGCGCTGTGAATGAGGGTTATGATTGAATGCACTTAGAGCAGGAGAGATCGCAGACAGCAGTTATAATTAATGAGTTGAGTTAAAAATGAGATGTGACCCCATAATGATATTAAATATGTAACCTCCTAATGATATTAAATGATATTACCCGCATAGTGATATTAAATATGGTGTAACCCCATAATGATATTAAATGATATTAACCACATGATGATATTAAATGAGATGTAAGCCTATAAAGATATTAAATGATATTAACCACATAAGGATATTTACTGAAATATGTAACCCAAAATGGCATTATATGATATTAACCACATAAACATCTTAAATGTAACCCATAATGGTATTAAATTATATTAACCAAATAATTATATTAAATGAAATGTAACTTCCTAATGTTTAAGTGCTGCCTATTTTAATCATTATGTATTTTAATGTGTATATTTAGAAGAAGTCTATTTAATATCAATTGCTACCATTTAACAGGATGTTATTAAATGATAAATAATAATTGAGTAAGCTGGTGATCAACCGATCTATTATAATAGGCCAAAAAATAAAAATTCACTAGGTTTAAGGTTTAAATTGACTTTGACAAGCCTTGTATACACAAAGATGTTTTTAAGCATTTGAAGATTCAAGGAGACATTCAATATTATTATTCTGTATGGTTTAATATTTTTAGAGTAGCCTGTTAGCCATCTGCTAGGCTGTTCTGTTTAGACCCGGTTAAATAAAACCTTTTATGTCCTTTACTTTTACTTCATACACAATTTTAAAGTATTTTTAAAGTTAATGCATTTACACAGACCATCATAGCGCAAATTGACAGCAAAGTTGAAAAATGTTCCCTTTAAGTTTTAACAAGTTCATACAGTTTATAGTCAGTGTATAACACTGATATTGACGAGAAATAGACAAATAATATGCATAATCAGAGAAAAATATTTAAAACAGTTCATGCTGCCTTGTCAAAAATGATACCTTGAAGCTTATTCAGTTTATACAGTTGGTTTATAACACTGATAATTAGAAATAGGCAAATAATAGGCTCTAGATCTCAGTTGATGAATTGATGATTGATGAATGAAGCACATTTTACACCCAGAAGCCTCAAGATCATGCCTGGTTAAGCTTAGCTGACTGACATTTGACTAAAGGGGTTCTCTAATTTTACAATGAAGTTACCAAAGTTGCCAGTTACCAGAATGCTGCCTGCCTGTACTTGTCGTCTCTTACTTCCAGGGGAGATATTGTCTTTTTATTGGGAAGGGTGGGCTTAATGTTTAATGTTTAAGTACAGTCTATTTGGAACAAACTGAAATACAAGATTTAGTCTTTATTATTATGCTTATTTTGTTCTTTTGTAACAGTCCGACATAAAAATATGACGTGTGAGGTTTTCTGTTCAAATAAATGAAAAGAAGACTAGCATTATACTTCTGTTTAGCGTTGAACCCATTCTAATAACTAAGCCAATTAATTAATTGGCAGTTTGGTTTTTAAATGAATCCATATTCATTGTATACTTGTAAACATCCCTCTAATTAGGTATCTTTATTACATTTTTTTTAATTAAATTACGAGTCTGGAGAGTGGATCCTCACCTCTGAAATGTGAGTGTTGTTTTGATGGAGCAGTCTAGTTGTATTACAGTTGGAGTGCTGTACTTCAACTCACTGTAATAAAAAACAGAAACAGAAATACATAAATTACATTAGCTGTATGGCCATAAATCCCACTCCAGTCTTTGCCCAGCAATACAAAAGGTCACTATGTTTCATCAGGAGCCTCAGAAACTGACGCTGGCATGCTTTATGTAGGCATGGGGATTTTCTGGGAAGCCACACAAATAAATGCATTTTGTTTTTTTGTGTGTTGAGCATAAGACTGTGACTAATGCCCTGCAGTTGTTTGGCCTTGGGGAAGCCGTCTAAAATACAAGCTTGTAAAAACGATTACTGTAACATACAGTTGATGTCGGTAGGAGCTTTGCCTGCAGTGTTGATTAAATGAAGCGCTCTATGGTTGTAAAAATGCTCTGATCTGATGACACAAGGGACTGACCCGCGATCAACTTTGCTTTATTTTACTTAATATGAATGACGCAACTGCTTCCAGCAAAACAACAGACTGCTAACATAAACTGTATATTAGATTATATATTAAAACAAATCACAAAATCTTTTCATTCGTCATTCACACCAACAAGTCCATGATTTGACCAGTTTGATGTGTTCAAGTGTTGGGGACCATTGGAAAAGGGCAACAAGAGCAAAAAGAATCCCTGAAAGTGGAAAGAGAAAGATATTTGAGTGGGTCTGCAGACTGACATTTCAGATTTGCTTTAGATGTTCTGGTGCTGTGCCAGACAGGCAACGTGCAAAACTTTAATTTTATATTTTTCCTATTGTCTGGAATAGAGCTTAAGTTGTGCTTTAAAATGCTATTAAAATGAGCAAACATGCTCAATTATTTCATATAACATGTTTAGGTATCAAAACAGAAGATACAGTAATTCATATGTACCATTTTGATCAATACAGATACAGTGTAAGGTATTCTGTCTAGCTCCTAAAGACCTAACCTAGGCTGCCTTTGCTAGTACTACATTGTGTACAGAGTTTAAATGCAAGCCCAGTTCATTTATAACATAAAAATAAACAAAAAGGGCCTGACATGTCCTTTTTACTTCCCAGAAATGATTAAGGGATTCTATGACGTTATACTAATTTAATTCAAAATGGAAGCATATGGTCTCCACAGGCCAATATTAATCTCCATATATGACATATACATGCACATTAACTCACTCAAGTACAAATACTGGCATGAATACATGGTTTGGCAACACAAAACAATGAATTGTTTTAGTTCAGACAATTTTTTGAATAAGACACGGTTGAGGGCAGCCAATCTCAACATAAGTCATTTTCATATCTAAGTCTTAAAGGCTCAGTAAACAAAAGCTGCCTGTTTCATTCTAAAGACTAATGGGATCTTGGAAAACAGTCATGGAAAAATAAATTGTACTTAATTTTTGGTACATAACATCACATAAGCAAGTTTTGACGTTTCAAAAGATTATAGCGATGAGTATTAAAATAAATGTCCAGTGAGAGTAAAGTCTATGTTGGAAAGAAAATAGATGCATGAGTTTGGCTGGACTCCTTCCATTGTGCCAAACAAATTGCAGGTCTTCCCTATTATCTTTAAATTGCATGTTTGGAGGTCTTCGCTTGTTATTCTGTGTTTGGCTCTGTTTATGGGTACAGGCTGTAATTATGGGACGTATTGTTATTTCCCACAAAGCATCTTCAACATGGACAGCGCTGCCTCCATTCAGGAGTGGATACTGAGATAGTGTTCATTGGCTGCAGACAGGAAGTGGACAAATGCTACACAGACAAAGATGGGGAAGATAGAGAAAGAGAGGACAGGTTGAATGGATGAGAAGAGAAGTAATGTCACGGTGGGGACAGGGAGAAAGTGAGGGATGGGACAAAAGGGGGCAGTGTGCCCAGAATGGACAGAACAGATGAGGGAGGAGCGGTAGAGCTTGGCAGACCCACCCAGCCAGGTCAGTGCGGAAGAGACATACTTGCTGTGGCAGATGAAAGTTCAGCAAGCTGAGCAACAAAATCACCTGCTAGAATTAAATAGAACACAGTCCAAGCAAAGTCTGACCCTACAATGAACCGTGCTGTACCACGAACAAATGCTTTTCCATTACAAATGAACCCAGCCGCACCCGAGCCATACCTGTGGTGTTGCAGCACTGCTCGATGGCAGGGCTAACAGCGGACCACATCACTGCTTTTTGATTGGTCAAAAAACGCTGACAACATTGACTTTAAAACAAGCAATCCACAAAACATAAGAAACACTGGAGATACAATCTAACAAGGAACCGTGAACAAATGTTTTCCATTATAATGTTTTCCAAATGTTTTCCATTATAATTTTCTGTTCAATGTGGTGGTGGTGGCGGCTTAGTGGTAGGATACTTGCCTCTGGAACCAGAGGTCATGGGTTTGAATCCTACCTTCAGCACCACCACTGGGTCCCTGAGCTAGACCCTTAACCCCAAGTTGCTCCAGGGAGACTGTCCCCTGTAGTTAAGGAATGAAAGTTGCTTTGGATAAAAGCGTCTGATAAATGCCGTAAATGTTATAAACAAAGTGACCCGAACCCGTGCTGTCATGTGCCATTACTTTTTGATTGGTTGAGATGTTGTCATGACAACAGACAGACTTGGAAAGGAGCCGCTGGATTTTTTTGTCTATACAGTCTGCGCAAAAAATGTTAATATAAACTAACAACTGTATAATAGATTAAGTCTGTTTGAGCTAAAGATACAATTCAGTGGGACTGAGGCTGAGATATAATTAAAGTGAGATACCATCTTCTGTGCCATCACAGTACGGTTTTAGGTACAGCACAGTTCCTGGATACCTATAGAAAAGTGCCTAAAAGCACAGGCACTTTTCTATATGGTGCACTTGCATTCAAATGGACACTCGAGAGCACCCCCGATGGGCCTTTGACGAGAAGTGTATGAGAACCGTATCATTCAGCAGCAGTAGAACAATAATTCACAGCGTTCAGTACATTTACGTGAGCACAAACTCTGAGTTATGCAAAATATGTTGCTATGCAATTCATGACACATAGTAAGTGCCGCAGTAAGATGTGCGGCAGCAGCAGCTGTGTGAATACCTGTCTATTGGTCATGTTTTTCAAGCTGAGTGGACTCTAGAGGGCGCTCCTGAGTGAGTCCAAAATAAATGGGTTCAAATGCATGTTATTTATCTTTGCTTTAACTCAATAAAGACTCACTTGCAGTCACTAGTTGTAGTCAGTTCAGTAATGGGAAGAATAGGAAGTGGGCAGGCTCCTCAAAAACAACCTCTGTCCTTTATTGCATTCACCAGAAGCTTTTATCCAAAACGACTTCCATTCTGTAACTACAGGGGGAAGTCTCCTTGGAGCAACTTAAGGGGTAAGGGTCTTGTTCAGGGTGGTTTGCTGAGGGTGGGATTGGAACCCATGACCTCTTGGTCCAGAAGATAGTATCCTACCCACAAGGCCACCACCACAGAATAATTTAGACTGATAGTTACATCTGCTTTGGTGTCATCAGAATTAAGTAGTGAATCAAATTATGGAACAGATCCGCTGAGAATACAGTTTTTAACACTATGTATTTATTTATGTGTGTGTGTGTGTGTGTTTGTTTGTATGCTTTGTTGTAGTAGTAGTACTAGTAGTAGACTTATGTAGTTAAAATTGGGGCATGTTTTTTGCTTCTTTTTTTTTTCTTCAAAAGTCTCCCATTAGAGAAAAGCCACTGGCTAGTGGCTTGCAGATATTTGAGTACGAGACCCCAGCTGTAGCTGCTTTTTTAAAACTCATTTCCATCTTGAGGATTTGACTCATGCCAGTGATGGTAGCTTGTGCTCATGGCAGTTTGCTCCAGAAACAGTCTACAGTGAGATGGAAACAGAACAGTGACGGATTTGGTCATTTTTTAGCCTCCATATTCTTCAATTTATTAGTTGTGCCATTTTTGCTATAATGGTATTCTAATATTTGCCCAACCCTCGGGCTGCATAAGTAATTATTACTGCAGTGATAGCTTTTGCAAAGCTCATATTACATATATGATCTCATTCCCATTGGTTATATGATAGATATGATACATTTTGCCTGTGTGCTGTGAGTATCATGACCCATGGCAGATGTTCTCAGTGAGATTCTGTAGGAGTTTTGATTAATCAAAGTACTCACTAATGCAATCATGCAGACCATTCTGTTCTACACTGAATATTTAATTAGTTGTGAGGCATAATGTGGGCAGTTTGCAGCAGTAGTTTTTTATCCATAGTGTGCAATCCTAGTATGGATCTAATATTTTAAGATGTAGATACTCATAGTGATTAATTTATAGTGGTTGATGCGCTTGGAGTAAATAACTAAATGCGAGGCCTGTGGTTTGAAGGGTTAAATTCTGTAATTCTTTCTAAAGAAAGGCTTCCACAAAGCCTTGGTGATTCCAGCTGGCTCAGTACTCTTCGTTCAATAGTGCTGTAGTTAATTGGCTGGCTGACGGAGAGCGAGAGTGCTTCCGAAAGCAGAAGCGTGTGCTCGACAGCGCTCGGCTGCATGAAACCTTATCAGCGCTGCAGCCCTACAGGCAGTAAAGGCGATTGAAAGCTGTGCCAGACTCTTGCATTTTCATTGTTGCTGTAATCTGGGCCTGGCAGTAAGAAGAGGCTCGTCCAGCCGTCCGCTCGGCTGCTGCGTGAGCAGAATTTCAAACCACCCCGAGTCCGATGTGCCAGGCTTTAGCTTCAGGAGGGCGGGGAAGGGATGACATATAGCCTACAGTCAGTCCGTTTCTCTCACATATCAAATACTGATGCCTCGAGCCGACAGTGGTGCCACCGCGTGAGACTTAGATCTTAGATGGCACGGCTGAACCACATGTCATTAATGGAATATAATGGACCATTTAATGCATTATGTTCCCTGCCATTACTGGTTATTAGTTTTCTTCATGTAGTTTTCTTTGGTTGCATCACTGGCCTCAGTCCACTGCAGCTTAAATGACCACCTGAACCATAAATGCTTTACTTATATAAGCTAAATAAGCTCATCACAGTGGTTTATCAGTCTTCTCAGGCTTTAGTAGGAATTTCAGTGTTTGCAAAGAAGCCGTTTGTCAAGCTCTTCTTTGGAGGGTGTTTATAAACAAGGACTGATGACATTCCCTTTTAAAAAATGTGTAATTTTTTTAAAAAGAGTAATGAATTTACATAAGTATTCTGAATACTGCTTGCAGTATGTATTGTGAACTGAGTACAGATGCATAATTTCTACTCACTTTCATATGTGATTACATATGTTTATATGATGGTGTCATGTTTGACAGCAGGCTGGGTGTGTGTGTGTGTGTGCATGCATATGTGTGTGTTGGGCTGGGATGGCTGAGGGCGTGGCAGATGAGACACGAGTGTGACTGATGTTGTGTGACGGTTTGGATAATTGACTAGATTCGGCGCAAAGGAATAAATTGTTTAAAGTACATTTTTTGATGAAATCATCACTTTAAAAAGCTGCCAGACTTCATTTATCTGTATGGATTGTTACCTTCCCAACAGCATAAAAGAATTAACCTGGAGAGAGAAAGGAGCAGATCTCTCTCTTTCTCTCTCTCTCTCTCTCCCTCGCTATCTTTCTCTCTCTCTCTCTCTCTCTCTCTCTCTCCAACTCTTTCTGTCTCTTTCTGTCAGTCTGTTGTGAGCCTTCATTATTCCCATCCAGCTGCATGATTGGAGATTGCATTTCATCATGCCAGCTCCTTAATCAAATCTGCACCCCTGGTCAAATTCAATTCTGCAGAGCTGCTTGACCCAACACTTCTTCTGTCAGCACTGTCTCTGACTGGAACAGGAACAGGAGCCACCCACAACAGACTCTCTCTCTCTCTCTCTCTCTCTCTCTCTCTCTGTTTCACTCCCTTTTTATCCATCGATCAATCTGCTTGTCCATCCGGCGGACTGATACTTTAGCATATCTGTTCAAGGTGATTCATGGTTTTTAGTGATGCATTTGCATGCGTGCATAAGTTTGGGCACCCCAGGTAAAATGACATATACAATAAATATACAGGAGGACACACAGAGGTTTGCAGATAAATACAGTATAATACTTATCCCCCTCCTTCCATCCATTTGCCCATTCGGATTATACAAATGATCTAGTGACGGGCAGTATGGGCCCAAAACCATTTCACCTTATATAAGAGTAAAACGAAGTATTTAGACGTCAGTAATTATCATATTATCGTAAGCGTTTAGTGAAGTTCCATTTTCACTACGAATAGTTTGGCATCCCTTAGGAAAGCAAAACAAGGTGGTTTTTTTTTTTTTTTATCACAATACGAATGTGGTTTTATTGCCCACCAATATAATTAGGTTCTAATTCTTGAAACCAGATTACACGTTTGTTTAATAGATTGTCTAATTGCTATGACAGCTTTGCCCCTCTGGGCGAATGGGAGCTGTGTAACTGAGTCTTCCGGCCAGAAGAATTTGATTTAGTTGCTGTAGAGACACACCAGGAGACACAAACAGGATGCAGCAAATTGGAAGAGTGCATGTCGGTTCTGTCCAACAAGAACCTAATACACACTGAAACACTCTGTATATTAGACGTGATATTGCTGTGATATAGAACTGTAAGCAAGTTTTTATCTTATGTTCATCTTTTTATATCCAAAATTAAATAGGTTATAAATGGGAAGAATGCTTTTTACAGTATTTACTATTAGCCAATGTTGTGAGATATATAATACATAAATATACACACACGCAGTACTGTGCACCTGAGAAAATTAGACTTAAAAAGCTGTTTAATGTTGGACAGTGGTGTTAAGTTAGTGTGAAAACACTAACATTACAACAAAAACAACATTAATACAGTAAATGGGGGTTTTGTGTGTGGCAAAGTCCAGACATCTTTCCTCATTGAAGCCCAGTTTTACCTGCAGCTCCGTCAAATCCCTGGTTTGGCTCTTTTTACTGCAGGAGATTAAATTAGGTCTTGATTATGGATTTGTATTCATCCACCCAATGACTGGAGGCACTGAGCAGAAACCTGGATCCTGGATCTATATATGAAAGATTTCTTTCATAATACAGTCATAGTTGGTCCCTGAGAATTTGCACAAGCCGTCAAACCATTTTCACTCACACTCAGGTACTGAAGAACACTTGTTGTAGGTATGGATATATAGCGCCATCTTGTGATCCCCCTGTCAGCAGCTGGTGGTTTCAGAGAGCTTTCTAAACTGAATTGTTGATGTGGATAACATGCAAAAAGCATTTTAAATAGATAAATAATATCAACATCTTATGGTATTGCAAAATGTTTTAAATATTGAATAATAATCTACATAAAAACTGGGTAAAAATGTATGGTGTTAAAATTATAGGCTTGTTGTATAAATGCCTGACCCAGTATAGTTAGATTATTGTAGATTATTATTAACAATACAGTTATATTATTAGCATTTATACAGCTATATCACATGACACAGTTATATTATTAATACAACAATAATTCCAAACATTAGAATGGTATGCGCCTCTGCTGTAAGTCTGTGTCTCTGTTTGTTTGTGAAGGTTTGATGGAGATCAGGTCGAATGACAGCGGGAACTGTCGTCATAACTGGAGGAATACTTGCAACGGTGATACTGCTGTGTATCATTGTGGTGCTCTGCTACTGCCGACTCCAGGTGAGCTCTGAGGCGAATGCAGACATGCATGCTTCTTTCACCACCTTGCTATCACTCAGAATCCGGAAAATTCTCTAAAATTAGTAAAAAAAAAAAATGTAAAAATTAAGTAAAATAGGCTTCTTTTCCTCAGGCATACTTGTAGGCTGAACAGACAAAACAGACTGGTTTTACATCTCAGATCCGAAAAGTTTAGTTTAAATTAAATAACCCCTGCTAGTCACTCCCTGTAGGTTTTCTCTGCAGGCCTGCTTTGGTTTGTGCAAAACACACATTTCAAACAAACATTGTTTTGACATTTGACATTATTCACCTATTTACGTTATAGTTTTCCAAGATATGAACATTAATTCTTTATATTCTGCTTTATTTATTCTCTAAAAGCAACAGATTCAACAGATTTGATTCTCCGTGGATGTTAACAAATGTCTCTCTCTCTCTCTCTCTCTCTCTCTCTCTCTCTCTCTCTCTATCAAAGTATTACTGCTGTAAGAAGAATGGGTCTGACCCAGACTCCTCCTCCTGTTCTCAGGCTCAGTTGGCCTGTGACTCCTGCAGTCCTCCCAGACTGGACGGGGCCGGCGTTACGCCCCTGTCTCTGTCGGCCCGCAACTTCTGCCCCACTTGCTCGCCCTACGGCTCGTCGTACTACATCCGCGCCACAGACGAGACGCGCAATGGGGCCGAGCGCATCGGCTACATGCCCAGTCAGCACGAGAGCCCATCTCTGTCCCTCACACTGCCCTCCACACACAGCACCTCGCTGAGCTCCCACACCCTGCCGGACTTTTACTCCAACACGCGCGCCATCAGCACGGACGTCTGACAAGTCCCGGGCCACATAAGCTTTATGGCCTATAGTTTGCCGTTCCAGGGACTGACCACTGAGGCTTTTAGAGAACCAGTGCAGAAGCTTCAATGACCCTGATGTTCAGGACGGCTACACTGTTGCATCTAAATGAATTAAACACAGAAAACATGTTCTTATTGAGAATTCTGGGCACCACTGTTTTTCTTAGGGCTCATTTAAGTACTAGGCCTCATCATCGCCTTCTATAAAAAGATTTGAACACACTGAAAAAGACTACAGCTGACACAGCGTTGATGAAAGGAAATATTTCTCTAAACCAGAACAGCAGGTGGCAGTAGTCTGCACTAATAAAATAAAAAGAGAAGACCCAGCACTGCAAAAAGACAAACTAGACTGGTCTGTTGCTGATTGTGGGCCCGACGCGATCTTGAGTTCATTCCACATAATTTTCTTCATCCTGAATTCCAAGACATACGGAAGGACATCTGGCAAAAATAACAGTGATATTTGACCATAGCAAGACATACTTGATGACTGGAATCAAGGAGTCAGTTCCTTTTTAAATCCACTCCTAACAGACCATGGTGTTCTAGATATCCAGGCTAGTTTGTTTGCTTTACTCACTTATGCTCCTTGTATACTGTTTGTTTGATTAGACAGTCAGAAAGCTCTATGATAGATGACGCTCAACCTAAATCTACTGCAGTCAGTTTGGTTTTTCAGGGTGCAGGGAGGCTCAGACTTTGGAAAAAGGCCTCTCGTGCCCCAGAACCTCACCACAGTGGTTTGTCTAGGTTAGGTCTCTTGAATTTGGCTCTCAGACAAGAGTGGGCTTCCAGTCTTTACCGAACGAGGGCTACTCAACATGACGTCTCTTCCGCTCCTGTTGTAATTTTCTACATCTACCACAGTTCAACTATGACTTCAGTATTAATAGCAGTTTTTAAGAGACAAAGCCAGAACTAAAAGACTAACTTCCTTCATACCCAGAGCTTTCTCTATGCAAGGTCTGTGTGCTCAAATGAGAAAAAGAGGAAAGGCCGAGCAGTGATACCTTTAAGGCAGAGTGGACTTTTGAGAGCTCAGCTGTCCCACAGACCTCGTTTGCCTACAAAGGTGAAAATACTTTCCCCGCTGCTTAACTCTTGCGATCTTTTACGGTTATTTTCATCAGGTACTTTTCTGAGGGTTTGTTGAATTTGTTGTCCCTAATGAAGTAATCAGCTATTTCTAAATTGACTGTTGTTTGTATTAAATTTGAAATTCAATAGTGGTCACCATTATGATGCAACATAGGAGGGTTTCGCCTCAAGTTAAGTCAAAGAATTCTGAAACCCCCGACCATAGCTTTAATGTTTAGTAGTGTTTAATGTTTTTCATACAACAAGATAACTAAAGTGTAGCATTTCTCGAGAGAGAGAGAGTTGATATTGTGTATATAAATGATTGTGTCGTGCCAGAGATGCTCCACTAAAAGTGAACAGACTGAAAGGGAAGGAGTGCTTTGGCTGCTTTTGCTGATTCATTCACTGATGTGTGGTCTGCTTATATTCAAGTTTTTAGGTTGTTGTAAGGTTAAAATAAATACAAAAAAGTACTGTGATTTAAAAATGAAAGGAATTTTGGGCACCCAGTGGAGCAGTTCCCATTCGTGTCATGCGCACTGATGCTTTTCAGAAAAAAAAAAAAAGGGAAAAAAAATACATGTTACCTACAGTGATGTAAGACAGTGATCCCATGTATGATTTCATTCAAATGAATGACTCTCGACACATATGTATGTGTTGAGAGGTATGTATTTGGAAACCAGGCTGATATATAATCAAAAATCAATGTGCAGAAATTGGATATGAGGAAATAAGCCTGATTCCCAAATCCTGTCCAGTGCACTGTATGAGATCCAGTACCAAATGAAATGCTTGGAATATTTGTTACAGTGATTCATTTTTTTGAGCCAGGTTCATTTTATCTGACATTTTGAAATAACTGGTGTATTGGGAAAAGCTGCCTTCTGTGAGTAACAGTTTAAAGTGGATTGAAACAGAAAAACAAAAAGTATAATAATAATAATAAAGATCAATATTTAAACATCAGTCAATTTTGGTGACACCTGTTGAGATTCTAATTCTGTGTTTTATCGTGTTCTCCAATCATGCAATCAGCTGTCAGTTTATTATTTTTATTTAGGCCAATTTAATGATGTTAATGGCATCAGGTAAGTGTTGTATTTGAAAGCTGCTGCTGCTCCTTTTGAATGAAAATCCTGCAGTGTAATAATGCATGAGTCTCTGTGATAAACAGACTCTTACTTCCAATGGAGGTGTCTGTCATGCTATTTCAACAGGCAATCAATCTATCAATTCGTTCTATAAGCTGCTTCTTCTAACCAGGGATGATGGAGCCAATCCCTGGACGAGAGGCAGAGAAACCACCCTGGACAGCTCACCTGGTCATTGCAGGACAGACAAACACAATTACACACACATTCATTCCTGGGAATGTTTAGTATCTCCAATTCACCTAACGTGCATGTCTTTGGATTTTGGGAAGACCCAGTGGAGACCCATGCAGACTCAGGAAGACAAATTCCACACAGAAAGGACGCCTGGGACTTGAACCGAGGCAACAGATTTTTCATCATTTATTTAAATTTAGCTACAGATAAAAACAAACTATTTAAAATGTGAATTCGCATATAATGTGACACAGAGTACTGGAAATGTACTGGAAATCATTTAAACCACATAACATGAACTTTGGGTGGTTAGTTAAATAAATGAAGAAATACACAAACAGACATTTTGAAAATGAAAAAACAAACCTTTCAACTAACTTACTGTGGAAAAAATTAGAACTGGCCCTTTTGTACTACCTGGTTTGCTACCTGGTTTGCTGTACTACAGCAGTCTGTTTTTCACTGAAGTAGTTTCTTCATGATCACAGTTATGGGTTGCTTTGCTGCAAAACACCTGAGTTACCCTATAAGAGAAGATCTCATCCTTTGCGAGTTCGGTTTAGTACATCAGAGCAGAAAAAACACAAAAACATAAATCTTTACAAGTAATGCACTAAATAGCGTATCAACTGCCCCCTTTTCATTAATGTTGCTAAAGTCTTCTGGAGGCCGTGATGACCGGATTGGTAAATTGTGTCACGTCTGTTGAGACATGCGGAGACTGAGGAGAGAGTGATGGTTCCAGCTGGTGCCTCCTGGGGTCTCCCGCGCGCAGATTCGGATTCTGCAAGCTGCGTTGAAAGTAGTCTCGCGTAGCCAGACCTTCAGACTGACGGCTGAAGGTCTGGAATTCATAGCCACTTTCTTTGGCCAAGG
>JBBPDC010000038.1:8902627-8933461 GCA_037974485.1 Hemigrammopetersius urotaenia
TTCAGAAACGCGCAACAAAACATTAACAGATTTCCCTCACATTAGTTATTGAACACACTTCACCGATGATCTCACTCTGCCCGACTCTGGCCGGACCGGCAGGTTGCAGGATGTGCGGCGCGTTATACACGAGTGTTGCCAACAGCGACGGTGTAGAGTGCCCTCTGGTGGACAAACTATACGACGCCAACACTCATGACACAGTTGAAGGGTGTTTCGTCCGTTTTTATTTTCTTTTTGAAATATTCATTTATCGGCCGTTACAAATGCCGATACCGATAGTTTGGAAAATGACTAATATCGGCCGATAATATCGGTCTGCCGATATTTTTATCTATACCTGTCCATGAAAATATTGTTTTACATGACCACCGGTCTGTGGTGCAAAATAGGTTGGGGACAGCTGGTTTAGGCTGTTCTAATGGGCTGCTATTAAATCAGTACCACTCATTATATGAAAGTTTAGTGGCACTGATATGAAAGATCTAATGGATTTTCGAGCAGCTGTTGCTTTGTCAGTGAATGCAGCTTTAACTCTCTTGTCAAGATGTTAAAGGTGTTGTGCTTTCAAACCAGGGGCACTTACCACTGACCGCTTCCAATCTGGTTAACTGGTATTGGCTGGTGGAGGTTAAATAGCCTTTCATTTTGCTACTTAGTGTTGATCGACTGATAGCACAATTGGACCTTGTGCTGGCTTGTTTAATGCAATATACTGCAGTAAATTCTGCTTGATTTTTGGTTACAAACCCAGTAGTAATCCTATAAATCCATTTCTTTTTTGCTCCTTGTTGCTTAAAAACTAGGACTAAAGGGCAGTAGTGATTTTGACTTCATCAGGGCTCTGTGACCTTAATAATCATTGAGGTCAAAGACCTAGTCCTTACGTGTTTGTCAGATTGAGATAAAGGCCCTCTTTCTGAATGCCTAAATAATTTGTGTCATGCCGGTACTATAAAGAAAAAATGCAGTGTCATCCTGCATCCTGTCCTGTTTTGAGGGGGATGTGGGAGAGGTTTTCTCTGCAAAAGCATTTTCCCCCTTGAAAGTCACTGTAACTGTTTAGCATTTTAGACTCTTCGAAAGCCACTGGAGTGCAGTTAGGTGAGTCATGTTATTAGTTTGCTAATGTGCCCTGCCAGTTTCAGAGTCTGACCTCCCAAAAAGGTGATCCTTTCAATTTTTCCCTACACTTTATTGACTGTAAAATGTCATTTGGTTAGAAAGCTTCTTGGGCAGTAACCGTTTAACTGTTTTGCTGTTGTTTTAAACTCTGTCCAGCTCTTTTACATTCAGCTGAATTAGAAAGACACTGACGCATTTGGAGCTTTCTTTTGTAAGGAAGATGGAAAAGAAGATTCATCCACCCACACCTGCCACTGTGCTGCTTTCTCACCTTTGCAGCTGAAGACCATGTGGTTTTAACGCAGAAGAACAGTCCCTATAAAAGCATTTATAAAGCATCCACTTTGATCTGAAACCTCACTTAAGGGGTTTGTGAAAAGAACACTCATTTGAGACTGCCTTGCTAGAGGTCATGATGATTGTATTCAGTGACCTGTGCATCCACTCTGGTTGGGCAGCACTGGATCATTGTACAGCCCTTCTGCTAGTTTTAAGACGATCAGAATGAGATTTCCTGCAGAAAGCTTGGAGTAGGATGTGAGTGTGAACAGGACTTTATTACCAAAACAACGAGAAAAGGAGAGTAACTGAAAATCTTCAATGAACAAAAAACTAAATAAAGCTTCAAGAGGTATAAAATACATAAGTATGAATACACAGGAAAGCATGGGGCAAATTTATTAGCAAGAGACTGAACCAGACTGAAAACAGGAGCTATATATATATATATTAGTGCTGGGCCGTTAACAGCGTTAACGGCGCGAGATTCTTACCGCGCGATAAAAAAAAATATCGCCGTTAACTATATATATATAAAAATAAGAAAAAATTGAACTGGGGAGGAGACAGGAACAAGACGCAGGTGGAAGGACTAAGGAGGAGGCGGGGCCAACACATGAAACAGACACAAAAACAAAGACACATGGAGAATGTAAACAACCAAAGAACAGAAAACCAGGAGAAGACAGGGAGAATGTTGCAGATACAGAGCAGGTTTGCTCACGGAGCAAGTGCAGTGAAAAAGCAAAGCTAAAACTGAATAAACATTAGGAAAAAAATAAAGATCTGGTAAAAAAAAATATCAGCAAAATCATGGAGGAGTAGGTTGGTGTTTAGCACAGCTCTTTATCAGGGGAGGAAAGTGAACTGAAAAATTGTGTATAATTCTGTGATAATTTACTAGTTATAATTTAATAGTGACTTTTACTGTAGTGATGATTTTTACAGTGCTGAGTGTCTACATTATTCTGATGGTGATAACTCCTTCAGTGTGTGTTCCTCAGTCTGATCACTGTTGTTAAAGATAGCCTCTCAACAACATAGCTTCTGAGACCCTAATGCAAGTTTACACTTGGTTTTAAAACATGAAGGAAAATTGATGTGTTGCTCAGACTGTAGTTAAATAAGTGGAATTTGTAATCAGCTGCGCAGTGAATACCTCCACCTACTTTTTATGAAATCCTATATTGTTCTCACACATCTGCCCATTCTCACACATAACATGGCAGATGCGTCCAGTTTGTGCCTAAAACTGCTGCAAAAGTGCATCTGTCTGGTTCTCGTTTTTCTGTGTTCTGTGAAAGGCAGAAGGTAAACATTTTATTTTTAATGACCGCATTAGTTCCCATTGACTCCTTATTTAACAGGAATAGCTGTCTTGCAACAAGACATTCACTATAAGTTTTTACTGTTGATCTCATGCTAAATCAATAGAGTACAAAGAAACAGTAAAATGACCTGTTTGACTAAGATTAGTTACTTAGCAAACCACTTGAGACTTCCACAGGCCTCAGGAGGCAAATTTGGCAGTGTGTATTAGTTCATGAAAACAGATGAAGACAATGAATTGGATAAAGTATATTCCTCATGAGTGCTGGTGACATTTCCCAACTAAACATGGCGTCTCTGCACACATCAGGCCAGACGTGGAGTTTAGAGCTGGGCACTGTTTTGTATTGACTGGCTTTCACAACCGACTCTTGAATTTAACTGGGCTTTTGTTTTCTAATTGGCTTACCCACAGCAATTAATTTTGTTTTTGCTCTGTAATAATTATTAAAAATTAAAGTACTTTTTAATTAGACAGACTCTCCATAGAAGGCCTAAATCAGTGTTTCATGAAGGGGGTATTTGACTAGTGCTCTAGAAATGCTAGCCATAACCAGGATGTTATTTATTGTGACTATTTATTGTCACATCACCTGTGGTGTGAACTATAGCAGCCCAGTTTGTAACGGTTGAAGTCAAAAGTTATGTCAACGGTCTATACTCTTTTCGGAGTCTTTATATTCTGTCTTGAGTCTTGGGCTTTTTATGTAAGCTGTGAAGGATGAGCATTTCTTGGCATAGGTGACCTAGGCAGTTGCTCAGGTCGCCACCAGTCTACAGTTTTTTTTTTTTTCGTTCATCCTTAGAAAATCTGCCCCTTTTTGACCAAATTACATTCTGTCATCCCCTAGATTGCACCTAGAACGCCAGAGTGGCCAGAAACACCACTGTTGTGAGGTATTGTGAGAGTGCTAAGTGTGCTGCTGGTCCCATAATGACCCTTGTGAGCATTAAGCCCCAGACACATGTTTATCACCTCAACCTTGTGTATTATTGTGGTCGGCAGGTGAATGGTGTGATAGTATACCCTAAAACTAGCACAGATTCTTGACCTTGAGGTCCAACTGCCACAGTACACTATTAAAAATAAACTTGCCAGATGCTTTCTTTGGGCAATGACATCAAAGAAACGCCTTTGATTCCTTAAAAAAAAAAGGAATATCTCAACCATATCTCCATTAGCTGCATCTGTAGTGCACGGTGACCAAACAGTAGTAGATGCCTGTGGTCTGGACTTGTTGACTTAGAACATGTTGCCCATTGGCTATTATAAGGGAACTGTGAGTCCACAGATTCTTTGGAAGAATAGGGGGAAAGGAACTGTCTAATATATTTTTGTTAAGCGATCATACTATACAGATGCAGCAGATAGAGGTTAGTCTGAAAAGAAACATCCCTTTAAAAGGTGCTTTAGTGAAGCAAATGTAATTTTTGTATGGCTTTGATAGCATAAGAGATGTGCTAACCCTAATCGTCCCTCCCTCCCTCCCGCCCTCCCTCCCGCCCTCCCTCCCGCTTTCTGTTACTCTGAGGCTGTGAGCCAGGGTGTATTAGCCAGTTTCAAGGCAAAGGCCAAGAGCTCCAAAGTCCCTGTGCTCAAATTGAGAGCTGAGTGCTTCTCAGCCCACAGCTGTGAATACCAGTTCACACTCACAACGACTGTTGCTAGTGTGTACGCAGTCAGCCGAGATGACCATCACACTGGCCTCAGTGGAAGCCAACACAGTGTTTGCCAACTGTACATCGTTGTCTTTTAGGAGAGGTGTGATTGAGACATCTGAATGTAATGTGTAATGTAATTTAGCACTTGAAGTCTTATCAGGCTCTCCCACTATTCAGAATGTCTACCAGATGAATGCAATGTACAGTCGTAGCTAAATGTTTTGAGAATGACACAAATATTGGTTTTCACTAAGTTTGCTTCAGTGTTTGTAGATCTTTTTTGTCAGATATTTCAATGGTGTACTTAAATATAAATATTTTTTTTTGTCCACCCACGTCTTGAGGATTGACCACAAGTTCTCAATGGGATTAAGGTCTGGGGAGTTTTTCTGGCTAAATTTCAATGTTTTCACTGCCACTTAGTTTTCATTTGTATCTTATGGCACAGTGCTCCGCCATCCTGGAGAAGTGTTCTTTACCAGACTGTTCTTTTATGGTTGGCAGAAGTTGCTGTCTGAGAATGTTTTGGTCCTATTATTTATCCATGACTGTGTTCTTTGCACTGGTGGAGCCCCCATCTCTTTAGAGAATTACTTTTAGGACACAGGCTTGCCTCTTGCTGGACGTTCTTGGGCACCCTGAAGTCTTCTTCACAACAACTGAAGCTCTCTCCTTGTGGTTCTTGATGATCTGATAAATGATTGATTTAGATTTTCCTTGCAGGTAACCATACTTAACAGAGGGGGAACAATGACTTCAAGCGATTTCACAGCATCTAGTCTGCTATTCTAACTCAGTCAGCATGGCAGATTGATCTCCAGCCTTGTCCTCATCAACACTCTCACCTGTGTTAATGGGAGGGCCACTGTCAGCAGGTCCTTTTGTGTCGGGCCTGAAATGCAGTGTAAATGGGATTCTCAAAACATAGTCACAAAAATGTTGATACAATTAGGAGTAGGCAATATACAGTACTGTGCAAAAGTCTTAGGCACCTGAGAAAATTATACTTAAAAGCTGTTTGCTACTGGGCAGTAGTGTTAAGTTAGTGTTAAAACACAAATTTTACAATAAATACAAATAACATTAATACAGTAAACCATAGTTTCATGTATGGCAAAGTGTTTGCTTGAGCATTTCCAGACCTCCTTCCTCATGGAAGCCCAGTATTATCTGTAGCTTCCGTCAGAGACCTGGGTTGGCTCTTTTTACTTCATGAGATTAAATTAGGTGTGTTGCTTACGGAACTTTATAAATCCACACAATGCCTGGAGGCATCGAGCAGAAATCTGGAACCAAACCTGTGTTCTTCTAACCAGCTCACATAAGAGCATCTACTTTTTGGAAAAAATAAATCTTGATACTTCGTACTGCTTTCTTGTTTGTTTGCATTTATTCTAATGTTCTCTTGTGTTTTTGCTGGCAGAAATAAACCCAATGCTGATATAAACAGTTTCAAACAATTGGCACAGGTGCCTAAGACTTTTGCACAGTACTGTATGTATTACCATTACAAATTACATACCAATAAGCAAATCGCGACCACCATTACTACTGAAAGAATCATGAACTGGATGTGTCATTAAAAAGAAATTTAGACGGAGCTCATGCTGTTGGTTCCTCTCTGCTGTTGAATTCTGATGGTGTTGAAGTACTCTTAGTCCTGCTCAATTTAATTTGGTGTTTGTTGTATAAAAATGTTGTTTTGATGTTTTAAATGTGGCAAATACCAAAATGGATCATGTGAAACATATTGTGGCAGTGGCTTAAAAGTGTTTTAGGTATTACTTTATCATGATGTGGTCCAAAATTAGATATGGACCTTAACCACTTTTTCTTCTCACAGATAGTGACAGTGAAATCTCCAGTGGTACCGGTGATGTGTCTAAAGACTGCCCTGAGAAGATTCTGGAATCCTGGGGTGGAATCCTCAACAGATGGTGAGATAACCAATACAGCTTTGCAAACTGTGTGCACAATTAATCCACCGTTAGTGTTGGCTTGGCTTGAGTGGAAGCAGAAGCAAATACTCTGTGTGGGCTGGAAAGATAAAGGACTGTTCGGAATTTAATTACCCTCTTCTTTTTGTTTTCAGTGGCTCGGGAGAATAAAGAGTTCTTTAACACAATAAATAAAGATAAAAGTGGAATTGTAAATTGAATTTTATAATGCATTTATCATTTAAACCACTTATTCAAGACAGGAATTGGTCTTGATCAGTTTAAAAAATACTTTATTTTTTTCACTGAAAATTGTGACCCAAAGAAAGGAAATGAGCTAAACTGTTTATTTGTGTTTGGCCTTTGCTTGTAAATTCATGAACGAATAAAACCATAGAAGCTGTACAAGATTAACCTTATCGTATACAGCATAAAAACACACGCGGCCTAAATAATTCCTGAAACCAGCCATTTCGACCTCTTGTCAAAATGTCCTTGCTCTGACCACTGTCATTCTGACCTTGGAACAAAGCTCTTACCTGCAGGCACCCCTTGATTCTCAGCAGAAGCCTCAGAACGACAGCCACAGAAAAGAGCCTGTATCGCTCCTGCTAAAAGGGGTTTCCCTAGAAACCAATCCATTCTCTGCCAGTGCCTTGACAACCACTCAGACATCTCGGAGAATTTGCTCTGAACAATACAGTATCTCTGGAGAGATTGGAAACTCATTGCAACCCCTCTGTGAGCTGGCTGTTTTTCAGATTGTGCATCTTCCTACAGCATATAGTGAGCTCCTGTATAAACTGACAAGGCCAGTCTGCATTTAGCTCGCCTTTTTCTATTAAAGAGACTATTCATGTGTTTACCAAGAAGCAGAATAAATGACCCATGTTTTTGTGAGCTGTTGCCACCATTAGTGCTACACTGAGCAGTTGTATTCCAGCTTTAGAGTTTTCACCCTAACTAAAAAAATAAAGGGTCTTTCATTTTTTTTTTTTATTTCTTTTTATTTTCAGTTGGTTTCTTCCCAGTGTTAGTTGTAGCCAGCTTCTTTTGTTGTAGGTCTATTTTTGTTGCAGTAGCCTGGAAAGGCAAAGGTTTGACCATGCATACAATGCACACCAAGCCCACCACAGCATGCTTCAAGCTACTGATGTGTTCAAGCAGTTTAACATACACACACGCAAAGCCCCTGCCTCTGTCCCAGTGCCTTAACTTCATAAGATCACCATAGGGTCCCAACTTGGCATGTTTCATAACACATACAGCTGTGATTTGCAACTTAGTACTGCTTTATTACACCAGATTGTTTACGGTTACACATGCACTAAGAGGCTATTCAAGCCTCATAGATGTTCTAAGAGCATTAATGTGATTAGATTGTGTTTGATTGTTTAATCAAGAAGGAGTGCCATAATCACTTGGGGCCATCTTGACTCATTTACAGAATCTAGACTTACATTATTGTTACTGGGTCATTCATTTTCATTATATCCAGACTGCAGATATACCCACATTCAAATATTTATTCCTAGAATGAAGTAAATTTTTTTAGTATTAGTACTGATCTTTATATTTTACCAAAGCCAAAATAACAGAGATACCACACATCACGATCTTACACATTGTATATCATTGGAAAACACACGCATTCAAGAACTGTAATTATTCCATTACATTTAAGAGAAAATTCCCAAGCAAATTTGTTGCTAAAACATGCTGACAATAGCAAAGGTCTCCAGACCTCAGATTTTGTAATGAACTGAACTGTTATTATATCGGATTGACACCTTGTGTCACATCCTGCCACCTTTGATCGCCTTCAAAATAAAAGATTTTCAAAAACGTCACCAAAAATCAAGAGCAAGATCACTCTGAAATAAAGGAAGGAATATTATCTTTAGAATGGGTCAGATAAGTTCACTGCATAAGCTGAGAGTTTAGAACCAGTATGACTCATCTCACTGATCTCTTAGGTAAGAAAATGTTTCTTTAGATAACATACATTTGCTGAATACATTAAAGGAAGACATTTTTATACGTGGAAAAGTTTTGTCCTGCAGTGCTTCTACTTTATAAAAGTGAAATAACAGTCATGGCTTGGTGTCTGCCTTCTGTCTGTCAGGCACGGGAACCTGTCCGCTCGGCCTAAGGGACTGTCAGCTCTGGTGAGGCCCGGAATCCCCGAGGCGCTTCGGGCTGAAGTCTGGCAGCTCCTTTCCGGCTGCCAGGATGACCAGACTCTGCTGGAACGCTACCGCATTCTCATTACTAAGGTAGGAAGAAGATCTAATTTCTCTCTCTCTAATGCTGACTGGAAGGGACTTGTGCCTTCTCTGTATTTCCATGGTGACACCTTCTGAAAAGACACGCACCATTACTGGTTGAACTGTGTCTTGGTGAAGACTAAGATTTTTGTTTGTAAAATTTGAATCTTTTCTGCAGAACAGGAAAAAATGATCACTTTATTACATTTTGAGAGCTCCATTTTCAACATAAAATTTTCTAGCTGCACTTGACCTCCATAAATAATCAAATGTGGAGAATATGTTGTTGTTAAAGTGCTTCTGAAACTGAAATTTACACCTTTACAGTTCATTCACACAAGAGCAGCTGTTCTAGTGTGATGTCATTAGAATGTCTAAAGATTTATAGTGGAACTTCTCACATCTCACCAAAAACAGTTTTAAAACTCTGCGTTGAGCAAAGAACAGAAAAATCGCTTATTGCCTTCTAATGCCAAAACCAATTGAGATATTTCCAGTACAGCTATAGATTCAAAAAGCAGATTACTTAAGAGAGCCCTGGTATTTCTGCTGGCTATGTTGTGTTTGTACATGTTTGAAAAGCTGTTTCTTTCATGTTGTTCTTGGAGGTGAGCTGGTTCTCATGCCAAGTATGGTCACTGGTTGGAATGTTCCTACACTATTGTTGGCTCTGTCAGAAATGCAGTTCTCTTGGGAAAATATGAGACTTACCCAGAGAAATCAGCAGAGAAGTCTATGAATGTTCTTGCCTGTCTGATACCTTTCAGTGTGAAACTTATGTTATTTCACAGCCAGATTTTTATTGTTCACATTATCAGTGTTTGTTCAACTTTCTATCTGATATACTGCTTACTTTTTTATATACGGCAGTACTGCTGTTTCACGTGTCTGTTTTTGTTGCTGCACTGTCTTATAACCATTGTCTGACAGGCTAAAACAAAGGTCTACGGCTGGTTGTCTTGCATATCAGTTTGTGGCCCTTCCCTGTCTAATTAGCCACTTCTTGGCCAAAATTGGGCTGTTTTCAAATCAGCTGTGTTATAACACACCTGATTCAACTAATTAACTAATTAAATCAGCAGTGCCATAGACAATTTTTCTAGAAATGCATGTATGTAGATTTAACGGACTAACCAGAGTAAACAATGCTTTCATAAAGAAAGAACTTCTGACGTTATTTGAATAGGACTGCAGTTTGTGATGGTGTTGCAGACTGTACAGAGGTCAGCTTGAGGTGAGGATATTCCCGACTGCCCTTTCATACTCTTGCTCCTGACCTGCCACAATCAATTTTCTGTCAACCCTGCTACAGTAGCCCTTCCCCCAGCACCCCCATCGTTACTCTCTTGTTTTGTTTTCCTCAGAGCCGCGATCCCTCACACAAGTCCATGTCCAGAGGGTTTGCTTTCACTGGTATATGAATGTTGGAAGCTCATTTTAAAGTGTTGCTGAAAAATGTAGAGAGATGGTAGAACAAAGGTGTTTGTTTTGTCTTTACATGCAGATCAATAGTTAATTCACCGGTATTCCTATTTACCAACTTTTGAAATACAGAGCAGTCATTATTGTGAAAGAAAAGAAATAAAGAAAGCGAGAGTGAGAGAGTAATAATGAGAGCGGAGACGAAGGTAATTGTGTTTCGTATATATTTATATCAGGCTGTCTGCTCTTGCCAGGCTGTGTAAATTTTACTGTTCTGGTTCCCTAACCCAGAGCCACAGTTTTCATCGCCTCTCACATCAGCAGAAATAGCTGCAGTCCAGATGAGCTGCTAAATATATGCCGCCTTATGTAAGACAGGATCCTCAAAACGTATAAACTACTCCTTTGTTAATTACATTTGCAGTATTCTCCCGCACGGCTTGAAATAATGATATTGATATAGCCGTCGTGATGCTATTAATAAAAAAGGGAAAAGCCTGGAGGGAGAAGCAGAAGGGTTCCTGTGCTCTGCAATGCTGAAGTTATTAATGGCTGTCTCTGCTTGCTATTGATTATGATGCTGATTGAATACTAAGTAATTGTGCCATTGGTAGTTGCTGGAATATTGATGCTGTAAATCAGCCTGTTTTCTCTCGTTTTTTTTTTTCTTTTCCCAGCATGATGAAGATTTGAATAATGACCCGTGTCACTTGGAAACAAGGCCGCAATATAAAATAGAGATGCCAGGGCAGACATGGCCAGAATGAGTTAGACGATGATCATTAGTTCATTTATCGCATTGTGAATGAGCATTTTAAGCAGTTGTTGACATCTGCCTAAAAGAAGATTGTGAATGCATTTTTCATACTCTCCTATAAAAAATAAGTTTCAAAACGACTTAATAATTGCTCAACATTATTGACAAAAATATTGTTGACAGAAAACTTAGTACAATGTCCAGATATGTGCAAAATGTATGTAGAGTGGCTCAGATTGTGCTGTTATTATGCGAGTTGTATTACAATTATATTGTATCATCATACATTTTATACATTATATGTTATGTACAATGTACGATATACATTATGCCGCGAATACATTATACAATATACATTGTACATTATACAAAGCAGGTAGTGAAAGTATAAGAGCAATCAAGGAAGCAAAAATCTTCATTCTCTGAAAACATCCTCTTTGATTATTCTGGAGCAGCAGAACTGTCATCTGTTAATGTTGTCCTTACAAAAGGCCCTTTAGCTCACCATATTGTAATACTAGCACTATTCACTAAAATATTTAAAACTGGATTAGACTTGTTCATTGGTGTTTAGCTCAAATGAATGGGCATGGTTTAAAAAAAACAGCATGTGCTTTTTCTCCAGGAAGATAACGTAGCTATTTGTGAATGCCACGTTAGTTGGTCAGAGCTTTTATTTTTATACAAGTTTTCCCCCTGAAATTTCGATTGGAAGGAAAAAAATTATTACATTTATTTTACATTATTTCACTGAAATGTCTTGGAGACCTTAATGTCCTACACATTCATTACGTAATCCCTGCTGTTACACACTTTCAATCCAGGAAAGGCTTTTCTGATTAGTTTATTAGTTGGATAAGGTGTGTCGGGACCATGGAAAACCATGGGAGGTCTCCAGGAAAACAGCTCGAAAACGCTGCCTTTGCAGAGCCACTTTGGTTTCCTAACGGATTGGTTCTTAAAAGAATAATGGTTGTGATTGAGATGAATGTCCACTTAATGTAAAAGTCCTCAAAATGTGAAAGCTTTTCTTACATTTACCCACCCAAGCCCTGAACCTCATGAGTGTGACCTTTATTATCTACTTATTTTTTCTATTCTTTCTGCCACCCCCTCTTTCTTCTTTTGATAGTCGTTCAGATTTTTCTATGCAAAAAAATAGCCCTAGTTGGTTATGTAGTGTTTTACATAAAAAAAAGCATGAAGCTGACATTTTCTCAACCTTTCCCTCTGTGCTGGCTCAAAGTGCTGCCAAAGGTGTTCTTGCTTTGAGCAAAGGCTTAAAATAAGACTGAAAGCTTCTTTGTGGAGAATGGCCCTGCCTGTTTAAAACGCTGGCTGAAATGTGGATTAAATCATTTTGTTGCTTTTCAGATGAGGCGAATACAACAAGTAAGATTAGACACACTTCATAGTGTGGGCGTGATGCATGTTCAAATGAAAGGTCATCAACTCAGCCAACAGTGATTGTCTGCCAGAGGTGTGTTTTGTAGTCAAATGGAGAATTACAAGGCACTTCAGGTACCTGTTTGCACCCATTAGAGGTATGAAAGCAGAAGCACGTGATTGAATTGATCCGAAGACGAGCATGAACCTTATAGCTGAAACTGTACGACTGCAGGCTTGTAAATGAGCATGAAATGTCTTGCATGTCGTGTGCCAAGTCCTTTCAGACTCACTGCTACTGAGACAAATCACTGGATTGCATCCAAAGTTTATATTAATATTCTTTTTTTTTTTTTTGTTTTCTTTGCAAAGACTGTGTGCCACCACCTTCTATTTCCATCTGCTTGTGGGATTAATTATGTAGTCTTCGCCAGTCTGCTTAAGTAGATTATCGTCTTTATGGAGCATGTAATGAAATCTTTGATGGTGGATCATTTTGCTAGTTTATTTGCATTTGTCTTTTTTGTGCCATCTAGAAAAGAAACATAAGACTGTTTCTTTTCTAGATGGCAGGGAAGCGGTGTTTTTGTATTTCATCTCTTTTTTTTTTTTTTATGGGAACCCTGTTTGAATCAAGCTTGAGCAAGTTCTATGTTTTGCCAAGGAAGTATTTAAAGTGAAGGCATCTGTTAAGCACCTGAAAGCTCTTTTAATTTGAGCTCTATCAAATCCCCAAAGGCTCCTTGTTTGTGAAATAGCTTTAGTGTCTAATTTATTTTGAAATGAGCTTTTGTGTCTCAACATGTGTGGCATCATTACTTCAGCAACAATATTTTGGCACCTTTCTGTTCCCATTCAACACTATTCATCATGATATTGATATTCCTCATAAACTACTCTGTGCTAGAGGTTCGGTGATATGACTTATGGGGTCAGCCTGACAGTATGAAGGCTTCTGAGTTAATAACATTTGCTGGAAGGATTATAAATCATTTGGGTTTCTGATAGTCATGACATTGCTTACATTTCAAAAAACATGTTTGCAAACGAAATATATGTCTGGAATGGCTAAATGTGACCACTGTCATCATAAGAGCATGGTTTTAGTGGCATGCCATGACCCTAATGTTTTTTTTTTTTTTACGAATTAAAATCATAAATGTTTTGTTTCAAGCTTAAACGACAATGGAGTTGTAGGGGGGCGTAAATTAGTAGTAATTTTTTTGTAAAGCTTTCTGACTACAAATACAAAAAGTACAATTAATCTTAAGTACGTTAGTCCTGTACATTTTGTTTCTGCCAGGGGAAAACACTAAAACACATTCATGGAATCTGAACATTTTTAGCAATTTTTAAAATGTATTTTTGTCAGTCCATATTCTTAGGTAAATAAAGGTACCGTATTTGAACGCTGCTGCTACACCTGTTACAAAATGTCCAATTATGCATGACCGACCTTGCTTAATAGCCAGTTACCCTTACTTTTTTATAGGACTTTAATTCTTGTTATTTTAAAAGCAAACTGATATTTAGCGTGCGGAAATAAAATATCTGTCTGGCCCATTAATGAGCAAATCAGATTATTTGTATTAACACCTTATGTGTGTTGACTTGTGTGAATGTCTGGTATTCTTAATAAAATATTTTTAATGAAATGCTACTAGAAGTATATTAGCCAATATACCTCCGCTAAAATCCATATCACATAAACACATAAACAATACTTAAACCCAAAACCCCCACGTTTTAGCCTTTACCTGCCCTTGCCTGGATTTTCTCCCTGTTCAGTAGAGAGTGATCAGCATTTTAATGAAAAAAAATAATGCTTTTACATTTTACTGTGAGGCTTTTTAAAACACAACAATGATATTTTTTTGAACTAAAAAAATACATGAGATTGTTTTGATTATTTAATACTTATTCTAAGGATTATGACCTGTATTAAGCGAAACAATGTTTTTTATTTTTTCCATTTGAGTAAGATTAGATTATTACCTCATTTGTTCTGCAGAGGGCAATTGATTTTCAGATAAAAAGAGACAAAAAGAGTCTAATTTTGTCATTGACCCACTCTTTCTGGTGTGTGTGTTCTGGTGACCTGCATAAGAAGTGCCTGAGGGGTAAAAGGGGCTGGTTCTCACAATGCTCCCCCAGTGTCCCTAAGCCAGCTGCATAGATGTAACCTCCCCCATCCTTTTCACTAGTGTCCTGTCCTTACATGTATCTTAAAGCATCCTGCATTTAGTGAACTGCCAGTCTTGCTTTGCCATTGGTGCATTTTTTTTTATAGAATCAGTAGGAGCATTACAGAAAAAGATGTGATGATTTAACCATGTATAGCTTGTTAACGTGGAAGCAACATGATTTCAAAGTAAAATTTGCATGGGCATAGTTTGCTCTCTTGGATATATGTGGGGAATTCAGATCACATTAGCTCACAGTGCTATGCTTCAGGCTACTTGACCAGTTGCCGTACAGTAGTAGGGACATTGGACACTGGACACTGGACACTGGACATTGAACCCTTTCCTTTATTGGGGTCTTCCTCTGAAATTCTGTTTGAAGTAGTACTTTGCCATTCTGCATGACCAGAATGTTGACGTTGCTCTGAATCATTTCTCATTATTAGCGCATTTTGGAACAGGCCATCTATTCTGCTTTTGAGCTACTGAGTGTCTGTGATGATGGCAGCCTGACCTGGACTTGATTAGCCATTATTTTGTGTTGTAACGGTCTGCCTGTCCTGCTGCCGAGCTGGAGTGACTGGAGTCGTAAAACTCGGAAGATAATGGGTAAAGGGTGCTGTGGTCCTTGTGGTGGTGTTATCTTTTGTTCCAAGCCCTTTATGATGAATTATTAATACAGCCTTCTGGTTGGCACTGTTCCATAGTAGCTTGTGTCACAAGGTACAGATCAGCAGGTCCACATGGTCCCTTTCACATTTGAGTGGGGCTGTAATTCAGTCAGCCAGTTCTTGTAACTCTACATTTGGCTTGCATTATAAATGTTACAGTATAATTCTTTTTCTTTTTTTTTTTCGCGTTTAGGGTGTCACACTCCAATTCAGTTTGCTTCCAAAGCTGTCCTCCCTAAAGCAACTTGCACACGTTCATAAACCCTTTCCTTAATCACCAAATTGTTTCTGTTTGTTGCAACATGCCAGTTGCTGTTTGGGAGGGGTCTCAGCTAGCTAAAATGCCTGGCAACTGTAACCAAGGGGCAGGGATATCCCAGCTTGGTCATTGGTCTGTACAAGTGACTTGAAGCACAGTGGCTATGGGGAGAGGGAAGAAAAAGAGGACGAAAGAAAAAAAGGGTGGGTGGGGGGGGGGGGGGTTAAAGAGAAGGTAGAAAAAAAATTAGGGCAGGGAGCTATTGTAGACATGTGAGCGGGATACAAAACTTTAAGATTTGATTGAGAATCAGCTGGGATGTGTATCTAGAATAAGCTGATGAGAGAATGGGGGAGTGGCAAAGAAAAAGAGATGGAGAGAAGGAGGAAGAAAGATGTGTGTTTGAGGAGTTGAGAGAGGAACAGGACCTCAGGTGCAGCCCAAAGAGGAGGGCGGGGAAAGTGTGTGAGAGAGTGAGCATGAGAGAGAGAGAGAGAGGTGGGCTGGCAGGAAGGAAGGGAGGGAGGGTGGGAGGGAGTGTGTGAAACAGAGACCGGGTGAGTGAGAGAGAGAGAGACGAGGCAAGTGGGAGCCTCGCAGCATCTCTTTCCCACTGCACCAGCAGAACCGCTCTGCTCATTGCCTCTGCGTTTCTTGACTGCTCTCATTCTTTTCTGCTATTCTTATTTCTTTGGTCAGTCGTTTTTATTGTCTTTTAGAAAAAAAAGAACATTTAGCAAGTGAATATTTTTTTTTACTTGCTGATGTGGATGTAACAGACATCGGAGTCTGGTGTCAGGCTGGCGAAGCTCATAGATCGCTGGGACAGCTGACTGAAGACAATGACAGCAGTGACATCCGGATTTCTGCCCTTTATGTGTCTCCAACTGATTCACTTTGCTGTCTGTTGTCACTGGCGCTCAGCAGAAAATACCTTTTGACAGAACAAAAGGAGGGAAATCAAAAGGGAGACCGCCGCATGGACTTCAGCGAAGCTGACACCTGATACAAACCAGGCATGTGTGGTAGTACCAGCAGTGCACAGAGGGCTGCTAATAAGAGAATATGCATGACTTTAGTTCTGCCATGACTTTTTCGGGACATAAAACCTGGGAGAGAACAAGTACACAAGATTTTTTGGAAAGAAGGAAAGAAGGATGCCCATATCATGACTTGCCCCTTGTTCGTGATGCCTGAAAAGGTGGCTTTACTTGATGAGCAGAGACCCTTTGAAGACACTGGCCTTATCTCAAACATGACCTGATTTCCAACCCTGCCGTATAGAAAAGAAGTTCTTGTTGTAATTGGATTTGTAGTACACAGGCCAAAGCCAGTGTGACAGTATTCTTTATGTTTTTCCCTACTCGGATAACTATGCTGTAAACACGACAGTCTCAAAACGGCCTGCAGGAACAAGAGCTTTGCCACAAACTCCCACAGAGTGCTCTGTGTTTATCTACAGCTGTCTGTGTTTGGATTTTGGACAATAGAAAGCCAACGGGGAGGGGGGTCCACACATCGGCAGTGAGGACCTCATTCCACAAACCACATTTAGAAGCGTTGTGAAAGTGTTTATGTCCAAAGCAGGACTGTGCTAAAACCAGTGAAACTTTTACAGCTCCTCTTAATTTTGGGGATTTTATGATAATCAGCGGAAGGTATGACTTAACAAACCTGTCTGTATGGTACATTTATCTAAAGTAACTTATTGTACCCCTGTGACTGCACAGGCATATTATCAAAATTAGCAAGATAGCATTTTGTTTCACCTCTGAGTCTTTTTTGATTTATTCATTTGCAATGAAGGAATTTCAGATACCTCCGGTATTAACAGATTTCCCTGTTCTTACTGGGAGAAGTGCTTAGGAAACTGCTGTGTCTGATCCTTGGTTCTTCTTGTTCTAACCTGTTCTAAAATCCCCTACTTTTTGCCCTTGCGAGGACAGCCTAGAAAATCAGTAGACGCTGATGTTGCAGCTCACTGTTGGGGGAAGCTTTCGGAGCTCCAGTAAACTGTGACGACCTGCTGGCAGCCAACATGAATATGCTTCTCTTTCATGATGCTCACCATTTTCAGAACCAGTTAGACTTCAGTTTGTGATGGAAACACCTCTGTCTGGCAGTTACGGAACCTTTGTGAAGCATGACTGGTTTGGGAGGCAAGATTGACACTTTTTTCCCTTATGTGGGCTCTATTGATTTTGTCTGTGCTTGTTGAGTTATGCTATGTGAGAGGCAGAGTTGAGATGTAAAAAGAAAGTAGATATAGCTGTGTTTGCTGAAGGAGATCACTGACAAGGTGCAGACAAGCCTTCTGCAGCGAGCATAAAACCACTGAACCATACCCGGCTGAACAGGGCCCAGGACAATGAACCAATCGGGACTGATTGAGCCAGTCCCAACTGGAAACAGCAGTTTTGGCAATACCTTCAGTGTGACTCAGAACCACTCTTGTCCTCTAGGCTGGGCACACAACGAGGGCATGGAGGCTTGTGTCTTAGAGACTGCCGTCATTGTGTTGCTGACGGTGCTAATCATTGCTGGGAACTTGACTGTCATCTTTGTGTTTCATTGTGCCCCTTTGCTGCATCACTACACCACCAGCTACTTCATACAGACCATGGCCTACGCTGACTTGCTGGTGGGACTGAGCTGCCTGGTGCCCACACTCTCCTTGCTGCACTACCCAGCTGGTGTCCAAGAACCCCTCACGTGTCAGGTGTTTAGCTACGTCATCTCTGTTCTCAAGAGTGTCTCCATGGCCTGCCTGGCCTGCATAAGCGTGGACCGGTACCTGGCCATCACCAAGCCCCTCTCTTACAACCAGCTGGTGACACCCTGTCGTTTGCGCTGCTGCATCATCCTGATCTGGATCTACTCTTGTGTTGTGTTCCTCCCATCCTTTTTTGGCTGGGGGAAGCCGGGGTACCATGGGGACATCTTTGAGTGGTGTGCCAATTCCTGGCCGACCTCGGCCCTCTTTACTGGTTTTGTGGTGTGCCTCCTGTACGCTCCAGCTGCCCTTGTGGTCTGCTTCACCTATTTTCACATTTTCCGCATCTGTCAGCAGCATAATCGTGAAATTAGTGAGCGGAGGGCTCGCTTTCCAAGCCAAGAGATGGAAGCCGGTGAAGGGGGGAACCACACGGGCCATGGGCCGGACAGGCGCTACGCCATGGTACTCTTCCGTATCACTAGCGTCTTCTACATGCTCTGGCTCCCCTACATCATCTACTTTCTCCTGGAGAGCTCCCACGTTCTGGACAGCCCTGCACTATCTTTTGTCACCACCTGGTTAGCAATCAGCAATAGCTTCTGCAACTGCGTCATTTACAGCCTGTCCAACAGCGTGTTCCGGTTAGGCATGCGTAGGCTTTCGCAGACGCTCTGTTCCTCCTGCTCCTTCAGCCCTTGTGCCCATGATGACAAGGACTTCAGAGAGCCAAAGCCGAGAAAGAGAGCCAACTCCTGTTCAATCTGAAGACAGTTGTTGAGGGTCAGTCTCAAGCTGCTGAATATTATAGCAAGGGATCTATCTATGAAAAGGAGAACTTATTAGATTGAAGTAATTGAAATGACTGCATCAGTGATTTTAAGTTGTTGATAATGTTCTCACCTTGCTGCATTACACCAAATTGTATCTAAACTCTCCTCTTGCATACAAGCTGGTGAGCAGTTCTGACATGTTTACTACATTCCCTGTATAAAAAAGTGGCACCTGCCTTTCTTCTGTAAATATCACCAAATGATTCGTGGGCATGACTTGTTTGACAGATTAAGTTTTTAGAACGTTTGTAAACAAAAATGTGGACGTGTCAAAGCTAAGGTCAACACCCCCCACCCCACCCCCAGAAGAGGTGGGACCAGTATGACACTCTTGTTATTGATAACTCTCTCTGGATGCAGATCGCACCCTCTGAGTTGAGCACATGCTCATTGTTTTTATCTTGTAGATTTGATGTTTTTAGATTTTGAGGAGTATATTTTTACATTCAGTTACATCCAGTACCAAAATGGCTGCTATACAAAGAAGATTGTGGCTTAAGGACATTGTTGACTATTGAATTATTTCATTTCATCATTCCGTGCAAGGTTTTTCCGTGCAGATACGAGCCATGCGGCACAATCTCACCATTTCCTTGCAAAGACCCTTGCTAGTGTTTTTAGTATAGCACATTGTGTCTTGGATTTAGGTAGGCTCCCATACAGTAAATGGTATGACACAGAGTTTAACAATGTGTAGCAAAGGGCAAAAGCAGTTGATCCAAGACATTTATTAATATGCATTCCAAATTTTGGTCTTTTTTTAACAGAGATGCTGAAATACTACATACGCACAATATTAATGCCTGTAGTAGTTGTGAATTGTAACTTAGTTCCCAATGGTGTAGACTTTGACTGTATGTAATTAGACCTATTTGCCTGCAGTGATTGTGACCCTCTGAGAAACACACAACACAGCAAAGTCAATATTTGTTTGTTTGTTTGTTTACTTATTTATTTTGTTTAATCAGCGTAAAAGTTCACTTGAAGTTCACATTCCCAGGTATGTAAGCAGGGGTCATGTTGTTTGCACCTGTAATTTCCAGTGTAGATTGATTTTCTCTGTCTGTGCCTGAGATGTGTGTAAAACTTTGTGTAATATTTTTTTTTTTTTTAAGACAAATGATTTGACTTTTTATTCCATGTTCATTTGTTTCATACAAATGTTGCTTGTTTTTTTTTCTTGTCCTTTGACCAGCTCCTTCATTTTAATTGAATTCTGCTGATGTGACATAAACTCATCCCTCCTTTTTCTCACAAAAATTAGATTAATTTTATATATCACCTATTCTCGTTGGAAATGGTATATAATCGGCAAAATACGTACATTTTCTTTTTTTGCTTTTGTTTTTCTCTCTGTAAAAGACTTTTGTGGGACTCCCCTGTGTCCTGCAATTTTTTACCTTCATTATGAGACACTCTACATAAATATAAGCTAGACATGTAAAGTTGAGCATAAAGATAAAGGATGATGGTGGTGGCGGGGGGGTTTACGTTTATTTGAGTGATTTATTGACAGTCACGCGAGAACCAGTTTCTGGTTTTTTGATGGTTTGCTCTTTTTTTATGCGCTGGTGAATGTCCAAACCCTGTAAAATAAAACTGCTGGACTACACTGCTCTTTGCATCACAGAAACAACTAGCCTAGTAGATGTGCACTAGATAACTATAGAATGCAAAACAAGAAAAAACAGATGTCCATTGCCTTGAAGTGCATTCGTTCGGGCATTAGTTGTGTTTGAAGTTCGAATTCCTCAAATAATAAATTATCTATTTTATTTATTTATTTATTTTCTAATTATCGGATGGATATGAAACTTGATGAGTTGGAGTGTTTGTGTGTAGCTGTATTGTATTTCTGTACGGCTCTTGTACATTCCCTAATGAAATTGTATGACTTTATCTATAAGTGGAACTAGATCGCTAATGTTACTTTTACCTGTTAAGCTGTTTTTTTCCTTTCTTTTTTTATTTTTAGAACAAAAATATATACAGTATATATTTTTTTATTTTGAAACTTTTGTGAGAGAATATGGTTTTGCTGTTGCTGCCAGTACAATAAAAGTGAACAGACAATACTCGAGATACCGTGACTGAACATTATTACTTTCACGAATATCAGTTTGGGATTCTGAATAGAGAAAGTGAAGGCTTTGTGACCCCGGCGCCCTGCTTTTTTATGGTTGTGTGCACCAAATGAATGTCAATAATAGATGAATAACATTATCATAATGATGTCCCTGTCAGTGAGATAATTGCTAGGCATTGGATGAATCTTAATTAGACCTAAAACCCGGTTAAGAATGTCTCAGAATGTCAGTCCTTTAACCCTGTAAAGAATCTACTCCGATGTGTTCTTGCTTTTCATGGTTGTTGAATATAGTGCCATCAGAGAACCCTGCTGTTTGGTTATTCAGTTTGTAATGGTTTTGCACCAAGGGTACACACATCTCCTGCAGGTGTTTTGGCCTGAATTTTGTTCTTTGGCGGTCCCAGTCTGCCCACACAGTGGACTCCACTACCCATGCCAGCAGCTGGAAAGGTTACGGCTTCCCATCAGAAGGGAAATTAGAGCGTGCAGTTAGAGTCGCGGAGGAAAATGAAGTGACCTTTTTTGAAATCTAATGAGCACATCAAATGTTTCCATGATCATGGCAGTCTTTGGACCTTGGGTCCCACATGAATAAAGCATGAATGTTCTCAGTGCCCACTTACTGTACGGCCTGACCCATGGGCTGCTTAAGGGAAAATTTGACTTTACAGAGTGTCGACTTGCTACATGACTTTAAAATGGGCTGGAAGTTGTCCTGTTGTAAACCTAGACTAGACAGTATGGCAGTGCTGGGCATAATGTCAGGAATAGTTTTCATGACGAGTATTTGTTATATTTATTTTTTTTATTATTCTTGATTGGACTGGATTTAAAAAATACTCTACAAAACTAAAACCTGTGTTTTTAAGGTCTATGTTTCACATAAAGCCTTACACTAAATCCAACTGAACATGACAAATTATGTTCTCTTTTTATAATTGCTTTCTATTATTATTATGTCCCCACACCTACCTTAGCAGAATTGATGCATTGACCCCATCTTCAGGAGATTGCAAGGGATGCCACAGTCATCCATGACTGCGAGTTAAAGAGAAAACAACATGAAAATAGGATGACCTTCCCCTCCCCAACAATCAACACACACAGCAGTTCTACCTAGTGATACTGCATTAGTGGCAGATGGAGTAGGACATGACTAAATTGAGGAGAAAAAAAAGTTTATCTTAGGTTATGGCGTAATATTAAACAAAAAAATATGCTCACTGTTAATGTAGTGCAATTTTTTTTTTACTGTCGTGAAGAATCCATTAGCTTCATTTGATCTATTCATACTAAAAACCATTGCTGTCATATAGATGACATGTAATTAATGATATAGATAATTTATTGGACCACACTCTAATATGCTAATGCAGACCAGATATGTTGTTTTCTTTATTGTGTTACAGTCGCTCTTTAATGGGATTAGCTCATGTCTTGTGGAGAAGTGTCTGGCTGTCTCGGTGGAGCCTGCAGACCACTGGTGTAGGGCCACTTAGAAGACAGGGTGGGTTGGACTGAGCTCCTGCAGGGCAGCTGCCCTTTGTTGACATTGGAGTTAATGCATGCCTCGTCACAGGCATTGGCTAAAGTGGGCTCTCTTTGGGCCAGAACTGTCATTAAAGGTGTGCTGCTCAGCTCTGTTTTGGCACAGAAAACCAAGACTCAAGTCATCATTTCTTTTCTTACAACTATTGAAGGCTTTAAAAGCATTGTCCAGTCTTTAAAGAGTGTCAAAACTATTTTTTTCTAGTATTAGTTCATCTTGCCAGAGGGTTACCAGTAAATTTGGGGCTTTCTTCTTCTTTCTAAAGTTTATACAGTATGGTACCTTGCTTTACCTTGCCTCGTCACTCCTTGGCTGACAGGCTTGTGACAATACTTTGGTTAAAAAGGACCATCTTATCTCTTCAGTCTGGTTGCTTACACAGTTTGACATTCCCCCCGTCAGCGGCTCTGTGTGGCTGCTCTCGGTGGGGCGCCGTCACTGTTGCAGCCCTCATACCTTCATTTAAAAGAAAAGAAAACCTAATGTCAGCAGTGTGCATAGCGTGGTTGAGATCAGGATAATGCACCATGTTGCATGGCTGGATGTATATAGACTGGATTCACAATTTGGTTCACAATTCAGCATTTTCACAATGTTTTAAACAAAATGTAAAAAGACTGTATTTATATTATACAACCTACACAGGATTTAAAAAAGCTTTAACCTAATACAAATATGTGAATTTGAGTTGATGATGGTATCTAATATTTTTAACATACAAACCCCCCCTCTCTCTCACATTCTCTCTCTCTCTCTCTCTCTCACATTCTCTGTCCAAAATTTTTGCACAACTACTGACTGCTGCTAGAATACAAAATTTGTCTTAATACTGTATTCATTCAAATCTGTACTGTAGCTGCTTTTGTCAACTGCACTAAACATTGTCTTCTCCTGTTGTGTTTTTCTTGCCCTCTCTCTTGCTCTCTTTGCACTCTGTGTACTTTGTCCTGTCTTGTGGTGTTTCTGTTTTTGTTCTTGTGTTCCACCCTGGTCTTCAAGGAATATGGTTTTACCGTGTATATGGCTGAAATGACAATAAACCTACTTTGTTTGCCTTACTGATAGCGTGCTAATTTATGTGCATTTATATCCTATAGAAATAGAGATTTCTTGGCTTAAGACATTTCTTTGTAGAGGGTTACAAAGCCACCCTTCATTTCTTCATATTTCGCTTCCAAAAAGCAATTTTTTTGTGTAGTCTTAAGGAAAAACGGCTCTCAATTTCAGTCCAGTTCCTGAACCTGACCAATTTTAGAGGAATGTTTTTGTTTGTTAAGCGATATCGTGACACAATTAAGCCTAACCAAGCCATCTAACTTAAGTCCTGAATCAGGGAAGATTAGAAGCAGATGATTCCAGATGATCAGGCGGTGATCAGTATACTGGTGGTGCTGAATGTTGAGTGGTTGGAACTCCTTTATCTAGACTCGTTGAATCTTTAGGCACTTTGCAGTCTCTTGCAGTCAAACATTTGTTCTCGTTTCTTAAATTGAATCTATCCAAGGTGCCAAAAAGAAGACACTTTACAGGCATATATTATTTTTGCACCAACAAGGTAATTGGGGTGGTTTAAGACTTTGCTTTGGACTTGTGTTACTGACAGCTCCCTATGGTCCCTTATTACAGTTATATGCTAAAGTTTAGGCACTCCTTCAGAGATAAGTTGATTTTCTAAGAGAACACACTTTTGCACAGATTAATGCACAATTACTCTTTTATGATTAATGTAATTAATTTTACATATTAATATAATTTATTCACATAAAACATGACATGTGCACATTTTTCATAATTTTTTCCCCATTATGTTGAACTCTAAGAAATAGAAATGGTGCACTAAATGATTAGAACAATTTGTTGCCTGTGTTTTTACTGTGTAATTTGCCAATTTGCTATTTTAAACTGTAAACCCGCAAGCCTTAGAAGCCAAGTGACTTTCGAATTGTATTTTATGTCACTCCTTCTCTCTCTCTCTTTCACCAAAAGGCTATATACTGTTAGACATTTGTTCTCCCTGCCAGTCTTTCATCCATATTCATGAACACAACCAAGAGAAGCTTACAGTCCAGGCTGGTGAATATTTATGAAAATCCTCTCCATGCTGTATTATGAATTCTGTTTAATATTAATCTGTGCCGTCGCGCCACTCCAAAAGATCTTCTCCCCTTTTCAAAAGGCACTCCAGGCAGGGAGCAGGAAGAACACCTGTCTCTCTCTGAGAGAAGTGAGGTGAGGCAGCACTCACTAATCAAAGACCCTGCGCATGCTCCTCTCCTTACTCACAGTGCTAATCCCCCTCCCCCGTCTCTTTTGGTTTAATAGTCGTTGCTAATTATGGCCCCTTGAATTTCGTTCATGTGATTTCGAAGGGATGCTGAAGGCTGGTGTGGGTGGGATTTGTATTTACTGTTGCCTGTTGTAAGACTCAACACAAATAGCACATGCATTATGTGACCAAAAGTATTCAGATGGGCCTTCTTGGTAGTGTTCAGTGGCACATAGACTGTTTATCTAGGCCATGTTCCCCAGCCCACCAACCCTGTATGCTATGCATAATGCGTAAGTCCTCTGTGAAGCAGTGGAACCATGTTCTGTGGTGTGATGAAGCTCCACCCAATACCTTTGGGATGAGTTGGAGTGGTATTTGAGTACAAATTATGTCATTTTAATTTAATTATTCCTCACTGGAACAGGCAGAGAGATTCCTAGAACGATTGTGAACTTCACAAATATACTTGTGTTGTAGTATATTGTTGTAGTATATTTTATTATAGAACAGATATTTTGCTTTAAAGTTATTTTTGAGATTAAGTCTTGTTTTGCTAAAAAATAAAATTTGTGCAATTTTCAAACTGACATTCACATATTGTCATAATGTGAACCTGGGTGGACCAACAGAAATGGTTCAAAATGACTTAGAAAGACTAGTTATACTAATTTACATTAAAAAGTAAAATAATTCTTTGGTGAGGTTTAGCAGTGATATATCTAACCATGATTTACAGTTTGCTCTTTTATATACAAATTTTCAGTTCATTGATTAGAAATATTGGCCAAATTAGTCAGAAAAGGTAAACATGACTTAAATAAATCAAGCTCAGAGTACACTAAGGTCAGATTTAAATGACACTAAATTTAATGACTAATGAAAAAGGAATGAAAAATATTTTCTCTGCGATCAATGAAAAGTGGCAAACTATTATGCAACACTGGATGTCAGGACTTTTTTTTCTTCTTCTTTCTTTCTTTCTTGAGGTGCGTGTGTGTGTGTGTGTGTGTGTGGATTCTCCAACTGAAGGGCCCACGAATGGTTGATGCTAACGTTCGTTGACGGCTGCCCACTCTTTGCTGTTGGGCTGGTCGCATGCCAGTGTGAGGATCCCACCATCTGGCCACTTTCAGCATCTTACAGCACAAGAAATTGGGAGGGCATGGAGGAGACATCCTTTCTGTTTTCATGGAACCTTTCAAATACTTGGAGCAGGAATGAATTTAATAAGCTCAATTTGATCTCTAAAAGATTTATAACAGATCTGTACTATCACTGCATGTGCAGTTATGAGCTTCGCAGTGTACAGTAGTTTGTAAGAGAAATTCATGTTTGACTAGCAGGGGCCACATCACCGGTGGGAAATTGTTGCGCGTTGTTTAACAAGTCTGTGTAACATAAGAACAATTGAACGCCATTTCAGGACCATCAAGCTGAGTGTCTTTGAAAGAGTGAAGTGGATAATCACCATTGTCCGTACCATTTAATCTTTTTTTCTTTTTTATCTGTCCTTTCATCCTTAAATCTTTCCTTTTCGTATTTCTTCTCCATCCCTCCCCTTCATTTTTCTTCCTATCTTTCCAACCCCTCTCTGGAATATCCCTTTATCTCCATCTCTCCTTTACATCCTACCTTGCCTCCACTCTTCTAGTTCCTCCATCGGTCCTATCCACATCTACAGCCTTTTCATTGCTATCCCTTCAGTCCTATTAATGTTCCTTCCCCATCCTCCCATCTGCCCTCTGCCTTTCCTCTACACACTTCCATCCAACCTGTCTCAGACTTTCTCTTCCTGCTTCCTTTTCTCAGTATTGACCTTTATTCCTTATTCGTTATCCCTTCATCCCACTTCATCATACACTCATCCTTATCCTTTCATTCTTTCTCTCCATCCTTTCTTATCATCCTTCCTCTCTATCCCTCCATCATACCTAATCATCCCCACTCTGTCCCTGTCCTCTTTGTCCTTCTTTTCCAGCCCTCCATCTGTCTTCTCCTTTCTTCTTGCTCAGTTTTGCCTCCTCCTTTTTTTCCTTCCTTCCTCCTGTTGTGTGGCTCTTGAACCATGCTCTTCTTTTGAGGTCCATCTAGAATATCTCCCCTCTGAATGAAAATACCACGGGAGAGCGCAGCTTTGCCCCCAGCGTCTGGTATTTCGCTGAACTTTATCTGCAAGCCCCAGAGTTCCCGAGATAATGTGACGGCCGCAGCAGCCTGATCCAGCCCGTTCCCCGCAGGCCATCAACATGTCCAGCGCTCTGCTGCCATTTACACCCTGTGAATACCGATCGTGTTACAGACAGAGATTAATTAGACTGAAAATAAGTATGCAATCCCACCGGGCGACAGGCATAGTGGGCCATATTCATCAAATTGTTTGACCTCAAATTGGTTTTTATGTTTTATGTCAGTTCTTTGGGCACCAATTATAGTTATATGAGCGCCAAAGGACCTGGTCTTAGATCAGTGCTGTTACATTGGGATGAATGAATATTCATTGGGCTGATGGAATCAACAAGTTTGTGTCTTCATGGGTTCAGCAATGATGTCTGGATCAGTTTCAGTGTAGCACTGAGGGCAGCCAGTCTGATTGATGACTGGTGTGCATGTCAAATTGTGCTTTGTCACATCTTTGTGGTTTTATTTGATTTGCTAAATGAAAATGACTTCCATACATTTGTCAAACAACATGCTTTCCATTTCCGGTGATCTCATCAACGGTAGGGATGATCTCATTACACACATCGAGCTTGTGAATTGACAGTTTGGCAAACTACTTTCACCCTGCAAGCCTCAAGCCAAAGAAATGAATGTGCGGGTGTTCTTCACAAGAGCTTCACAGGAAAATAATTTTTAGAAATGATTGCATTCAGTCATCCAATTGTAGTCACAATATATGGTAATTCGATTTACCCTATTATTGCCCAGCACTAGCTGCACTGCTCATATGTTTAAGGAAACCTTTTTTTTCTTCTTTTTTTGAAATCAGGTAATGCTTCTCATTAGTGTTGCTAGTATCAATTGTCTGGGGTGACCTAGCTAGCGGGTGGAATTGGCCAAGACTACATATAAGAGAAAATATGAGTCTTTTTTTTTTTTTTTAACATTGTTGTAATTATATGCTAAGCAAACTGGTTTAGCTTTTTATTTCAAACATTATCCGTTCTTCGCCAGGGTTGTGTGGAGGCTGGAGTCTGGGCGACAAGCAGAATTAAAACAGCCCATCTCAGAGCAGAAACACACACACACACACACACACACACACACACACACACACACACACAAACTCACATTCACACTTTGGTGGATGTTAGGTGACCTGTCATCTAGTGCCAATTCACCTGACACACATCTTTGAACTGTGGGAGGAAACCAGAGTACCTGTCAGAACCCCATAGGTGAACTACACACAGACAGGATTCTCAGCTGCCAGCCAGGAATTAAGCCCAGAACCTTCTTGCCATGATGCCCCCTTCTTACCATGATGAGACCACCATGCCATCCTATTTCAAAACAAAACTTTGCAAAAATAATCCTTGAGCTGTGAGCAATCTAAGAACTAAAAGTGGGCTCAACAAGTTTGTGTGCGAATGTCTTGGGCACTTGCAAAAATAATGTTTCAAAACTGTTTAGATGTGGATTGATTTTTTTAACACTAATATTAACTATACAGTAAACATAATTACTGTATATATTAATTATTCAGTAAACAGTGGTTATAATTTCTGTATGTTCCATGTGGAAGTCCAGTATTACTTGTAGTTTCCATCAGAAACCTGGTTTGACTCATTCAGTCCTTCATTAAATTAAATCAGGAGCTGCTGATGGAGTTTCACAAATTCAAACAACAGCTGGAGGAACCAAACCTGTGCTCTCCTCAGCACCTCACAAAGCATCACGTATTTAAAAAATTTTTTTTTTTTTAACAAATGAAACAAATACAGTACATTTTACTGCTTTCTTGTTTGCACTGGTTCTAATGTTAACTTTGCTATAGGAAATACATATTATCACATGGCTTTAAAACTATTAGCATCAGTGCCTAAGACATTTTGCACAGTCCTGTAGGTGAACATATTAAATACTAAGCAACTTAATTTAGTGGAAATCAGTATAGCATATAAATATGTGATGGTAAGCCACCAGTGACAGTTCTACCTCAGGAGTAATTCTAAAGGCCACTAACTTTAGGGCTCTCACTTTTCAGGTATTTACACGAACTCTTGGTGAAAGAGGTTTCAAAATGGGCTTTTAACAATAGTCTGGACAAGGAGAACTGGAATATCAGGCCTGCTCCTCGTACCATGGAGAAAAGTATGATGAACATAAAGCTGAGGATTAAAGATAAATCTACGCTCGTGACTGCTTTATAATGCCATTTTATATTTCATGATAAGAACAGTGAGAAGCCACTGTGTTCCTTGTGACTTTTGACAGGCATTGTGGTTGTGGATCTCCCTTTCAGGTGGTCCACAGGACACGATTAGCGCATTCTGAGCTCCAGATGTTCCTTTCAGGGCTGAGAGGAAGAGTGGGGAGGAGATGGAAAGGAGCGGTGGATAGTGGAGAGTCTCTTTCAGCTGTGGAGTGCTCGTCTGCCAGTCACACTCACAGAGTTTCCCCCACATACAGCTGCAGATTTGGGGTGAATGAAAAGCAAAACTGGGATTTACAAAGCCTAATTTTTATTTTTGGCATCTTAAATTGAATATTAATAATTCCTTTTCAAAAAAGTCTTTAAATAAATCTTTGCAAGGTTTGGAAGAAGGAGGTGGAGGGAGTGAGTGAAAGTGTGTTGAAGTGCTTTTGGTTCACATCGTCATGGAAACAAAGAGGCAGATTTGCCTCACTGATGTTCCACTTGTGATCACTGGTAAATTAATTACAATTGTTTAACTCGGAGGCAGTTACCTCTTAGATTAAACAGTGTGTGTGTGCGCGTGTGTGTGTGCATGTGTGTGCGCGTGCACACACGCTTGTGTGTATGTGTGTGTCCTCAAGCCCATTTTGCTATTACCCAGCAGCTGTGAGTCATCTGAATCCCTCCCCATTGTTTTCTGTGAAAAATGCTGCAGAGGGATCGCGTGTCTCTGAGCCCAAAATAGCAGCACGATGGAATAACCAGCTAATGTAATTAGTGGCTGAACAAACAGGTTATGAACAGACGCCGGGGAGTGGAGAGGGGGCGTGGGGCGGAGGACAGGTGTCCTTGTGGAATTCTCTTGTTGCTATTGAGTTCTTTGGGGAAACTCACTGTGTCTCAGGCTCTGCAGGCATGTGAGGCTTTAGGAAGTTAGTGAACGATCAAAACAACAGCGATGACTCTGATGACAATAATGAGTCAGCAGGAGCTCCACACACACTGACCAGAGCAGGCTTTGACCCCCTGTCTCTCCCTCTCTCTTCACTTCCCTTCATCTGCCTCTTTATCAGTCTTTCTATCTCACTGTCTTACTCTCTTTCACATGCTGTCTATCCTTTATCTTTCTCTCTTTCTCTCTCTCTCTCTCTCCTGCCCTTTCTCTTTATCTCTCTCTCTCTCTCACTTACATTTTCTCTTTTGTTGTTGCTCTCTTTTGTTGTCTCTCACTCCCTCTCTTTCCACTACTTATTCCATCTTCATTCAAGTTCCTTCTCTTTCTTTTGAAGTTTCTCTCACTCTGTCTCTATCTTTGTCACTCTTTTTCATTTTCTTTCATTTCTATCTCATTCTCACTCTTGTGCGGGGTTGTAAAAGGTAGTAAATTAAACTGGGACAAATTAAGGCCTGTAAAAAGTAGTAAACGTCATCTGATGTGGTAGTACATTTTCAGGCCCCCATCCAACTGGGGCTACGCGTTTTTCAATTTTGTAAACTTACGTGCATGTCCTTAAATTATTAAACTTGAACGTGAAATTATTTTTATGTTGCGAGTAGGACCTGTGTGATAGGTGTCACGTGACCTCGCACGCGCGTTGAATCAGTCCGTGTACCCGGCTGCCTCGCTGCCAAACCTGTATTTCAGATCTGGGCAAATGCAAGTTTTTAGACCTCTGGCCGGAGGAATCAACGTTTAAAGGACTGGCTTAGGCAAGTACTTGCAGGCTTACAGGCTATCTTATAC
>JBBPDC010000038.1:8954157-8981051 GCA_037974485.1 Hemigrammopetersius urotaenia
GTGTGTGTGTGTGTGTGTGTGTGTGTGTGTGTGTGTGTGTGTGTGTGTGTGTGTGTGTGTGTGTGTGTGTGTGAATCTCATCTGTCAGAGCTGAGGCCCTTTATCTGTAGCTCTGCAGTCTGTGCCTTCCAGAGCTCGATCTGGCCAGCCCTCTTCCAGGAAGCATTTTGGTACAGATTAGACTCTCAAGGAGAGCTCACTTGAACTGGTCCCAAGCACTCAGAACCGCCAGCCTTCAGAAAGTCTATTTATGTTCATCATTGTGTTCTTCAAATGCGGCCTCTTTTTGACTCATTTCATGACTGACCGCTCCTACAATGACAACACATTACATTACATGTTCTTGCCTGCTGAGGGAGGCTTGAAAACATCAGTACTACATTTTAAGAAACAGCTGGAGACATTTCCCAATCTTGTTTTGTTTTAATGATTATTATTCTTTGTTTTTACTTATGTTTCATTATTGTTGTTTAAGGCTGGCACAGTCATCAATTTAGAAGCTTTGAATATTTGTTGTTTTAAATTATTTTGTTAACCCTTATAGTCACATGTGAACACACCACAGCACAAAGTGAACAATGTGAAATTCTTTTCTTTTCTTTTTTTTTAATCCAATTACCAAGTTAATGCATTTAATCCAATTACCAAGTGAAGCAGTGGGCTGCCGCCAACATATGTTGTGATAGAAGCCACAATTGTATCCTTTCTTTCACATGCGCTTTTTATCATGTAATGAATTTAAATTACTTTTTAAATTTTAGTTAATTTTATTTAACTTTTGTCTTATTATTTATGTTTTTATTCGGCTCAACTGTTACTGTATAAAAAGCAGTTCTTTGTGCTCTGAGGGTAGGTGACAATATTCAGACTGCTTCTCTTTTTTGTTGTTGCTGGTTGTACTATTAATGACTTTTATTTCTGCTTACTTTTTCTTTCTTTTAACCCACTAAAACAGTCTGAACTTCTTTGTAGTAATGAAAGGTGCAAAAATTAGGATGACATTGTTTCTGTTGATGTCAGAAGAAACGGAACCTCACAGCCTCCTTGCATTTCTTAAACTAAGTATTTTGGAATCATTAAAGGCAGTGCATGGTTTGTCATTGTTTAATTGTTTACGTCTATTTTTATTATTATGTCCATTTAAATTTTACTTTCACAACTGATTTACTGCCAAAATAACCACACGATTACTTGATTTCTTTGTATAATCAGTAGTGATAGCTGTAGTTCCAAAACCCACTTGATTTATTGAATGCCTAGCAAGAACTGTATTAGTTATGTGACATAAATGATGACCTTTAACATACATCTCATCCCTCCGGGAGGACAACAGTGATTTCAGCGGTTAAAGTTTGTAAGCAGAGAACGTAGCTATGCCAGTAAGACTATGCTCTTCTTCTCCTTCGCAGACGCAGTAAAAAGAAATGTTTGTCCATGTTTCCCTCTCTCCATCAGTCTGAGTAAACACTGCAGGAAGGTTTATTCTCTTCTTCAAGGTCTTTTTCTTTCTGTCTTTCTGACTCTTTCACTTTATTGATAAAAGACATTTCACCCTGCCCCATTCAGCTGTCAGCGCCAGGACAGCAAACCTCTGCATGGAGAAAAAGTGGTTCTGTAAAATATAGAGGCATTAAATGGGCTGCCAGTTGGATCAATTTCTTTGTTCGTTACCCTTTTTTTTTTTTTTGGCAGTTGTCTTCACATATACACATATACACATACTTGTGCAGAGTGACATTGATCCAGTTTTAGCAGGATCTTGCTTGTGAACTCTTCTGTGCTGGACAAAAACACAGCTTATTTTGTTTATCTTGTTCTCTTCAAATGATTCCAAATGAAGGTCCACATAAATACACAAAACACTCATTTACAGAAAAGAAGCTTTCTATTTACTTTCCAAGACAATCTGAAGCACCTGGGAAGTTACGTACACTGCGGTTAACTATCAAATCATGGACATGATTAATAAAGTGCACAAAATAGAATTGCAAAGCATTATAAAATAGACATGTCTGTCAAACTTTGTGATAAAAACATAAAACTGCTGTGCAGTGTGACATTGTGGTGTCATATAGTAGAGTTTCCCAGTAGAGATAGACTATATGGACAAAAGTATTGGGACGCCTGAACCAAAAGGGTGTAATGTTGACATTGCATTAAAATACAGCTTTTACACAGCTTTTGTTCTTTTTGTTCTTGGAAGGCTTTCCTCAAGATTTTGGAGTGTGGGCACTGGGGCACAATGTTTCTATTCTCCTATAGTAGAAAAGACCCATCGCAAAATGTCTTGGTCTGCTGACGCAATTAAGTGTGTCCGTATATAGCATATTGTCCAACGCCATTGTATACTGTTGTTAAACTGTTTTCATTAGTCTACAGTTATTATGCGGAGTGAATCATGTCATTATTAGTGGTTCAGACAAATGTACCACAAGTTTGGCAGTGCTTGATGGATAGCCTGCGGGCTACATTGGTGATATGGTTAAAATATATATATGTGTGTGTGTTTATAGCTCTTTATAGCTCTCTTGTTCTAATACGGTTTTAACATGACACGTTCCACCAGTGGCTATCTGGATAAACCAATTTACAGTGCAGTAGTTGGAAATACATTGTAAATGATACTGTTTTCTACACCAAATTTACAAGCAATCACTGCTGAAACCAGGACACAGTACATAACTCTGTAGAACTGTCTCAGCTGGCTGTGCGGGGCAGTCTCTGCAGGAGATATATAGTTAAGTCAACAAGCAACAAACCACAAAGGCAGGTGTAAAATGGGGGAAAAACTGCACCCTTGATCCAGCTTCTACAACCCTTGATTCTAGAAGCTGGATCAACGGCAGCAAGAGCGAGGGTTTATAGTGGCAGAGAAGCTTTGAACCACTGATTGTTTATAAGTGATGGAAATGAACATGCAGCCATTGTGTCTCTGGCTGGACGTCAGGGATAGATAATGGAAACTGCATTCAGTCTGTGGAGCTTCATTTTCATTGGAACCATGCATTTCCGTCTTATATATAATATTGTTCAAATATTGAAAGTAATTATTCGATTCTGATTAAGTGCGTTTTGTTAACTCACATAGCTATAGTAAATTGTACTGCTTTATAAATGTGACTCATTTTTGACCAGTTCTTCTGGTCCATTCAAGATGGGCACAATAGGGTAGCAGGTTAAAAAAAAAAAGGTGAAAAAAATGGAAATACTAGGTTTTGTTTCAGAAGCAGCTATATAAAAAGCAACTATCCGTATTTACAGTTTTACTATGTCTATATTTACGGGAGTGAAACTGTTGTTAAATCCAGTATAGCATTATCTCCACCTACCAATTAACCTAATATAGGGCACTATTTTCAACCGTTGTGTTACACTCTTGTAGCGTGAAAGGCAACCAAATTACAGTTGTCTTTTGTGTTTTGTGACCCTCAGGACTCTGCTCAGGAGGGAGTCATCACCAGAGATATTCATCGCACTTTTCCCGCTCATGACTACTTCAAGGATTCAGGCGGTGATGGACAAGACTCTCTTTACAAGATCTGCAAGGTGAGGAGTTTTGACTGAGGCAAAAAAAACTATTTAAAAGTACTTAAATATATTGCCCTTAAATGATGTATACAATTATTTATTCAGTGTTTCACGCAGGTTAACTTAAGCTTCTCTAATGTTTGAGAACAGTGGAATGGGCAGAATACAAGTAGTAATACAACAGCGAATGTTTTTTTTTAATTTTCTTTTTGGCCTGTGTAAAAATAAGCTTTTTAAGAAGAAAGAAGGGGTACATCTAAGTATTAACATTCAGTTAGTAACTTCTAATTTAGAAAATGATGTGTAAATCTTTATAATACCCGCAGTTTTTCAGTGTTTCAGGAGTGATGGCTGTGCCTATGATAAATTTACTGATCAGCCACAACAGTTAAAACCACTGAAAGGTGAAGTTAAAAACATTGATTATCTCATTACAGTGGCACCTGTCAAGGGGTGGGATTTATTAGGCAGGAAGTGTACAGTTGAAGTTAATTTGCTGAAAAAATGACCAAGTATAAAGATTTGAGTGACTTCATAAGCATCAAAATGGCTGGACGACTTCATCGGAACATCTCCAATACGGCAGGTCTTGTGGGATGTTTCCTCCATCCAAGAGTGGTCAGAGTAAGGACTGCAAATGAACTGGCAACAGGGTACCCAAGACTTGTTAGCAGAGGACAGCCTATCTAGTTTAATTCCACAGAGGAACTACTGTAGCACAAATTGTTAGATCCATTAATGCTGGTTATGATAGAAAGGGGACAGAACACACAGTGCATCACAGCTTGCTGCATATGGGGCTATTTAACTACAGACCAGTCAAAGTGCCTATGCTGAGCTCTGTTAACCGCTGAAAGCACCTTCATTGGGCATGTGAGCATCAGAACTGGACCATGGAGAAGTGGAAGAAAGCGGCCTGGTCTCATGCACTACAGGAAGAAGACTAGCCAACAGAGGCCATGTTTTGCTGGCAAACATTGAGTCCTGGCGTTCATCTAGAACAGGGATTGTCAACTGGCAGCCCGCGGACCACATCCGGCCCGCCAGAGCTTGCCATCCGGCCCCCTGATGGAAAATGAATGGACGTCTATGGAGCTAGACATCTAAATTCTGCGCTCGCATGCAGACGTTTTCAGAGAGTTGGAGTTCTCCTTATTTTAAAATTTGTCTGATATTACTGAATCAGGAATAGTCCAGTGAGGAGGGAAAAGTATGTACCCACATGTGTTTTTTTTCTAAATCAAATGAAACAAGCCTTCAAGTAATCCGTGTACCGAGTTAACACTGATGTGTGTGTGTGTGTGTGTGTGTATAAAGAAGCCGAAACGGATGGTTCCGCGGGAATCATTTATCTTCTCCGAGGACATGCCTTATTTAGATTTTTTTGATTACCTATGTGTTTATCGTGAAATATCCAAGTTTCATGTAATATGAGTCTGTTAACATTGGCAAAGACTAAAAAATAACTGAAATTGTGTTTTATTTTTGGAGAGCATCTGGCCCTCACAAATGTAGTTGGACAAATGTGGTTGACGACCTGTGATCTAGACATTAATTCAACACATGTCCATGTACACTCCTTCATGGCCACAAAATTCTTAATGCGAGTCGACTCTTTCAGTAAATTAATGTTTCTAAAAAATTTTCAAGAATGATTGGAGGAACATGATAAATAGTTCAAGGTGTTGACTAGGCCTCCAAATCCCCCAGATCTCAATTCGATCAAACATCTGTGGGATGTGCTGCACAAACTAGTCTGATCAATGGGAGCTCCACCAAGCAACTCCTTCATAGGTCTTTTGGAGTCCATATCTCAACGAGTCAGAGCTGTTTTGGCATGAGGCATTATTACGCAGGTGATATTATGGCTTATTGTGGCGGATTGGTGTATTGTGACACACTTTTTTTCTTATTATTAATAAAGGACTGTAATGTTGCCCACCCCTATTGAACCCTCTCACAACCCCGAGTCTCCATTTATGGATGGCTGTGGCATTGAAGTCGCTAGCTCCCTATTTGTTTTATTTCTGGTGACATGTGATGTGGTGGTTAGCTTAGTTTGTTAGCATTCCACAGGAAGTTTAACTTTACAGTGATTTTGCTTGAATATTTTAAATAAAATGCCTTTTTTAAGAAATCAAATGACCCTTGAGATTTTAAAGAAGTGTTTTTAGGGTCTAAATGAACACATAAGATCTAAAAACTATGTTTTTTTCTGGAAAGTAATTTAACATATTCCATTTTAGTTTTACTTGAGTAAAATTACAATTCTTCTACAGTAATGTTCCAAGTATATTAACAATGTACTGTTACTTATGAGTTTCCTTACCAATGACCAGGGTGTTTTAAGTCATCTGCTGAATCCTGTACCCTTTTGCGTTTTAGGAATTTATTTGCATAAATGCATAAATGCTTGGATGAATAATTAAGTGTTTTGTATGTTGTTTTTGTAAAAGAGGTATTACACTTTTAAATATTGCACCTAAATTAGGCATTGCACTTAAGTATTGCACCTGAAAGGAGTAAGGAAACGAGAGCCTAAGAGAGAGAACACTTTGTTTGCTGATGTTAAATCTCCTTTGTACGGAGTTGTTAGAAGCTCTCCATCTTCTGATTGCTACTGCCAGATTAAAAAAGGCCAGAACTGCAAGCAGAGGCTCTTTCTTACGCTCATCTGCACTCACTTAAAATGACTATCGTGATTAGAGAATATCACTGAGTAACTGTGGTATGTCGAAAGCTTATTTCAGATTGACTTTAGATCTAATTGGAGATTTGTTTTCTGCAGGCATACTCTGTGTATGATGAGGAGATTGGATATTGTCAAGGCCAGTCGTTCCTGGCTGCTGTGTTACTGTTACATGTGAGTTATCCTTTTTTATTTACCTTTAAAGCTGAGAGGATCCATGGGCATACGCTTTTAATTCTTCACTCTTGTAACTAAATAACATGCAAATTAGTTTCAGGAAAGCTACCAAATAATTTACTGTTGTTGCTGAATAGTCTACTTTAAGATGAATATCGAATGTGCCTGAGGTCGACTACTTATTCGAATGTTCCGTTCCACCTTAAATGGAGCAGCAGTTACATTCTAGCCCTCGCTGGCACCACCAAGTCACTGCTCTAATAATTAAGGTGGTGATTTAAAAACTAGCCATCTTCAGTTTTGGTAATAACTAGGAGTTTAAGGGGAATTTCTCAATAAAATCATAATTAAACCATTAATATGTGAACAGAGTTGTTCAGAGTGGTTTGAAGTGTAATGGCTGATTATAGAGAAATGGACAGATTCGGATTCCTTTACCACGGTGGTGATGGGAACCAAATGTTTTTACTAATCGTTACAAGAAATGTTTACAAATTGGCTGAAGGATTGTTTTATGATGGTTTTGGGAAGGTTTGGTCTAAAATGTGTTATTTCAGAGTGGTACATGCAAGGCTTTATCAGTCAAAATAGTCTCCATTTTAACTTCATTAACATCACATATTAAAAGACCTGTATGTCCTCTGGTCATTTTAAATAGTGAATTAAGTGGCTAAATTTGCATGGTAGGCAACTCCACCCTGGTTCTTATCGCCACCACTGTAAAATATGAGACAATGTGTTTCAATTAATCATCTCGTGTCAAACCGCGCTTAATGGTTTTGTTCACATTTTAATAAATTAATTATGCAGGTTTTTGAACATCTGTTTATTTTTCCTTTAATGCTGGAACAAATGCAGTTAGTGGAGATAAACACTTCAGCACAAAACAGACAGGTATAAATATAGTACAGCAAATACAATTAAATGTGCATTATTTAAAAGTTAAATGTAAGTAGTGGGAGGGAGGCTAATATGAAAGGTAAGCAGAGAATGAGAGATTTAGCAAAAGAGCTTATTTGCTGTATGCCCTGATTCTACTGTTACCTAAAGACTAAGCAGGCTTTTTCGTGAAGTCATTTGCATTATAATGTCTTTATGAACATTATGAACTTCATGGATATGTCACCTCCGAAAGCAGCTTAGCCGCTGTCTTACAGTGGAAGTAGGCATTTGTGGAGGTTTCATTATGCGGAATGGCTCTGTTAGCACTTGGCCTTGCCCAGGAAGTCCAGGAGGCGTCAGGAATATTAATGACTTGGACGGTCTACCTGCAGGAGCCCATTCAGCCCTGGACACACACGCTGTCTTCGTGATTTAATATCCACCTTAGCCCTCTCCCCCTCACACACCTCCTACACACACACACACACACATACACACACACACACACACACACACAACTACAGCTAACAACTCTGCAGCTGACAAAAGACGGACAGATGTTTTCCACCGGGTTCGTGGCTAACCCCTCCCTCACCATTACGACGCTGACTCTAAAGATGATCCCACACTTGCATTCTGTTTTACTTGTCTTCCTTCAAACATTTTAAATCACTCATTCTCATTCACTCTTCCACTCTCTCACTCTCACCTAAACCCTCCCACACAGGATCTCATTCAGTTTCTCAATTTTCTCATTCACCACAAGTCATTTATATAACATATCTCACCCTTACTCTCTCGTTATCTCTCTCTCTCTCTCTCTCTGTATCTCACTTTCACACAGTATCTTTCTCTTCCCCTCTATCTTGCTCGTGGTCTCCATCTCTCCATCTAACCTCTTGCACAGCTGCTCTTATCTCTAAACCCCTCTCAGAACTTCCGTCCTGTCTCAGTAACTGATAGATTTCAAAGCACTTCCTCTATTGACCAAATGTAGCTCAAAACCCGTAAGAGCTTCACTAGCATCTGTTCATTGTTTATACTTGCTAAGCATGAGTTTTAAATATAAAAGTAATTATTATAATTCTGGTGGTACAGATGTGTTGGATTGTATTGATTGTCTGTGTATTTGCTGATGATGTTTTTTTTCTGCTGTCTCCTTTTCTGTGAAAGGCTTTTGCAAAAAATGACTGTTACACCCTTTAAGCACGGCCTGTGTGTTTATAGATGCCTGAGGAGCAGGCGTTTTGTGTGTTGGTGAAGATCATGTATGACTACGGGCTTCGGGACCTCTACAAGAATAACTTTGAGGACCTGCACTGCAAGTTCTATCAGCTGGAGCGTCTGATACAGGTGAGTGCAGCATTAAGGCTGCAGTTGTAGTAGTAATTTTATTTTGTGTTAATTGAGTAATCGGTTATCTATTTTAAAAGGATATTGCATATTCTTTAAACTTTTAATGTGTCACTACTTTTCAAAGTGTCAACTTTACAGGAGAGGGAAAAAAACTTTAATTAAATTTAATATAGGGGGTTGAGGTAAAGAGTTGGTTAGTTATTGGGGCACATTTCCTTTGGTCCAGTCATAAAAGACACCTGCTGTGTTATATAATCGAAAAAGACGGGCATTGGGGAAAGATCAACTAGGAATAATTTCAATCACTTCATTAAAAAAAATGCATTAGACAATATTTCTTGCAATAAGAGTGAACAGTTGAAGAATTGACTATATGTATTATTGAAATCCATGGATCGTCTCTGTCCTGACCATAATATTTTCCATAATAAGTGATTAATTTCGATGTAGTTAAGTGACCGTGAAAGGCCGTTGACTATATGAAGAAAAAAGGACTACTTGATGAAAGCTTTGGTGTCTGGTGTGATCGGATAATACCTGGTCTTGTTTTGACACCAAATTACACTCTCCAGCTTACGCTGCAGGACAAACGTTGCAGAAGCCTAACTTACACCCCCTTCTCTGAGCTATTAGACCAACTCCACTGCAAAATGGGTTTTAATTTTGTGCTGAAATGCAATTACAGCCAAAGTGGGCCTCTTTCAGCACTCAGCCCGGAGACAGTTAGTATTGATAAGCTTCCCCATGACTAGAGTGTTAGCATCGATCAGTCTAGAGGAACAAACACACACAGGTGCTGGAGACCATGCAGGAGAGCAACAGGCTCGCTGGAAGAATTTTGTCTCAGGTGGTCCTGATGTGAGCAGCTCTTTGGTTATTTCTTCTCTACTCAACCGCACTCTGGTCAAGCAACAAAGTCAGGCAAAGAGGAAATGCGTGTTTACTATGACAGAACCATGACCATGATGTTCAGACCATGCAAGGGGTCCTCAAAGCATGTCAATTCCCTGGCTTTTTTAAATGCAAGGTGCTTTGGTATAAGATTTTACCTGAACTAAGAGTAGTACAACCCATCCCTAAACCGTTTTTCCCCTCTCTTCTCTATAGGAGCAGCAGCCTGAGTTGTGGTCTCACTTCCAGGATCTGAACCTGGAGGCCCACATGTATGCTTCCCAGTGGTTCCTCACGCTCTTCACAGCCAAGTTCCCTCTCTGTATGGTCTTTCACATCACAGACCTGCTGCTCTGTGAGGTCCGTAAACTTTTCCATTAACTTTACCATAGAAGTAATAATGTAATGATAGTGTTGGGATTTGGGTTTTATAGGAGACCTTTTGCAAAGGTCATAATATTTGCTGGACACATATAGCAGGACCCTATAATTTTTCATCATCTTTTTTGTTGTACATACTGATATTTTCTACCATACGTATCTCAGTCAATCAGCCATATCTGGAATGTCTTCTTCTCCGACTCGAGTTTATATCTTTGAAGACTTTTGCTTTTGTGTTTTGTTCCTCAGAGTTTTTTTTTGGTCTTTTCTTTGCCGTTCAGTTGAAGTGATTGTAGCCTGAGGTGGGGCAATTAAAAGTTTCCCCCGTCTGTTGCAAGCAATGAGTCGCATGATAAGAATCTGTTAGATCTGTCTAACGACACCTCTCTCTTTCTCTCCTCATCACTCTGTCCATTTATCCCACTATTTATCTTTCATGTGTGTTCCACTACTTCTTGTTTGAGGCTCGTTTTGCTTTGTTTTGTTGCGTTGCCACATTTCAACTTTCATTTAACACCATATTTATGTTTTTTGTGGCAGGCTCCCTGGGCTTTGATCCCCTCCAAAGAATTACAGTTATGAAATAGTGTTTACCACACGCTGGCTATGCTTCAACAACCCCCAAATATATTTTGTATTGACAAGTGTATTAACGGCCACCCAAATGGGTTTTGCTTATGTTTCAGCTTAAAAAAAAAATACACCAGAAACATCCCTTGCAAAATTACAAAAAAATGAAATCCATTGCATATTTGAGTACCATCCACCCTCATCTCCCATCTAGATTTCAGACCTGTGTTCGAAAACTTCATTAACCTAGCCTAGGACTGGTTGCTTCTACAGCATGTTTGGAGTTATGTGAGGATGTTTGCAGTTTTGTTTTTCATTGTAGTTATTCCATCCAAAAATAAATAAGTGTAGTCACAATCCACTTAATACATTTGAAAAGACGTATCCATAATTATTGTCCATGTATTTTAGGCTCAGGCCAGTTCTGATATGTGGCAACATAATCATTAAATGGTATCTTGTCCACATCACTGCAGTGTATACATACTCAGTTGCCTAATAGACTAGTTTATTAGCTTCCAGGTCAGCCTGTGTTTTGTCATGGATGTGTTGGACGAATACACAGAGCTGGTTTACTCCCTGCAACACACACACATTATAGCTGCATAACACACACACACACACACACACACACACACACACACACACACACAGTCCCCCCACAATTATTGCCCAGCCTTGTAGCGCCATCTAGAGGTGGGTTTAACAGTGTTTTCCATGTGCGTTATTAATAGGATGAGGGGGATATTTTTAGCGCTGTGTTGCCATGTGAACGGGTTGTCTGAGCGATGCTTGAGACGGGTGTTCCCATGCGGAGCTGACTTCAGCACTGCATCATGGCTCTACTGTGATACCACCTGCTCCTACACACACACACACACTCACACTCACACTCACACACACACACACACACACACACACACACACACACACACACACACACACACACACACACCCTCAAGACTCCTGTCCTTCACTCTGTGTTCACCCATCCACCTGCCTGTTACTGTGTCTTTTGTGTGTGTGTCTTGTGTGTGTGTGTGTGTGTGTGAGAGAGAGAGAGAGGGAAAGAAAGTTTGAGATATTTGCTTCCTTTCTGTCCTCAGTTTGTCGCTCTGTCTCCCTCATTGTATTTCTGTGCTGTTTCTGGCCATGCAAATTCTCTTTACATAGTAACTATCATTTGCATATTTAATTACGAAATTTGTCAGCTGGAAGTCAGAGATGTTTTTGTTTCACAAGTCTTTAGTTTTCTGTGAGCATCAGGAAAGTTACTGAGGATCTGGTGTTGTAGAGTTTGTGTTAATTGTCCTCTAGATAGTGGTCGGTTTCGTGTCCAAAGTAGGTAAACCCCAAGTGTGGTAGGCAAATATTATTTGAATAGCATTTTTTTAAGTGACCACTCAAAACTACAACATACAGCTGAAAAATTGTTTAAACATTTTTTTCCACTTCTCTTTCTGCATCTCTCTGCAGGGCTTGAACATCATCTTCAATGTGGCGCTGGCTCTGCTGAAGGTAATGATTCATTTTAAAATGTAGCATTATGGGAAGAAAGAATTGCAAGAGGTTAAAATGTGCTCAAGGTTTCATAATGTGTTTGCCATATCAACCAAGTACATGCAGAAGAATTCCTCCCTGCAGAGGTGCCTTAGTCAGAGAACGCAGACAATACTGTAACCAAGAGACAGGTTTGCCTCAGCATAAGAGCACTCAGTATTGTACACTATAAAGTACTTTTCATAATCCAAATCTGGTCCTGTCGAGTACTTAACAGAATCAGAAAACTACGGATCCTCTAGGAAATGGCATACATTAATCTCGAGGAAATTTCTTAGTTTAATGCTTTTTTTTTTTTTTTTTATTATAAAATATGCCTCATTCAGCTCTCGAATGCCTATTAAATGGCTGACCCTCATAGACTATATTATATACTATATTATATATATTATAATTTGTCGCTTTTAGTCATAGCCCGTTTGTATCCACTCACTGGATCTCGGCACTAAAATTGTGGAAAAACAAATAAATAAATGTAAGTAAATGTAAACCTTCCCATCTAGAGAGAGAAACTTTTGGCCCCAGATGACTTTGGCATTGTTGGGGATTAAATCTGCTTAGACAATTGACTTTTTTAGCCTAAAGCATTGTTTCTGCCTGAAAACTGGTGAATGGCATACATTTACTCCAAACACACATAAAGAGTCACACAGTAATTGTTTTTAAGACAGCAGAATCAATTTTGTTCGGTGTTTAAACATGTCAGACTGTAACCTGTGGACTGGGGTGATGGGGTAGTTCCTTTTCAGCCTGAGGACTGTATAGATACACTGAATACAAGAATCAAGCTTGTTGGTCTCAGGGGTCTGTCTAAGAAAAGGGCTTGGTGCAAGCAATCAAAAAGTCATCAGTTTTGACAAAAGCTGAGACGACGTTTATTTTTCTAGCCTTCGGGAAAGGGTGGAAAGAAATCAGGCTGGCTCTCACGGTTGCTGAGCGACAAAAGTGCTTTTGTGAGTAAACGGGATTTTTGTCAGAGTGACCTCGACTGAGCCATGTGCAGACTCAACCTCCTGAGCAGTGACAGATTGAGCCACTGACGAGGACTTAGTATGGCTTTTCTTAGGAAATTTCGGTACTGTTTTATAACTGGAACCCAGTAATTGGTTACTTTCTTGATCAGTTTCGTGAAAAGAATCATCTCAGCACAGGGCGCGCTGAACCAGCAGCTGTCATTAAGAGCAGATGAGCATGTTAGGTCATTCTTTGCTCTCAGATCAGCACTTTTATTCTGAGAAACTTGATGTAGTCTTACAGAGCAGAATACAAAACACAGTTCTGACTTCGAAATGTTGAACTTTGAAAGCTTGTCTCCCTCTGCTGTTGAGAAACGATACTGCAGAGTTCAGAGTTCTCATAGATGTTCAGCATAGCTGTCTAATCTAAAACTCAATATGTGTGCATTTAATGGGCTAAAAGTTGGAAAACAAATTTGGGGAGGAAAAAATTAAAATATAAAATGTACAAAAACCTGCACAACCCCGATTTGTTCTGTTGCATATTCTCAGTAGAATATGTGAACCTATTTTAACACTGGAAAATCAACAAATCAGTACATTTTAGGCACAAACCAGAACCACATTTCAGTTCAGTTGAAATGTGTGTCTTGTTTCAGTATTACACCTGCTGTTCCACATGGAGAATTATGTTTAGGGTTTTGTGATTTTGCTGGTCTGTCAAAGTGATTCAAAATGGTCACCCTGAAATGAGTGTCCATGTTGAGTTTCGCTTGAACATGAAACACACAGATAGTAGAAGAGGGGGCTGAAAAGGACATGACTTCGAGAGACTCATGTAATCCTCACCTGGCAGGACTGACTCTGTCAAGACGAGAAGTCACATAACTGAACTTTAGAGAAAAATGTATGCTTGTGACTAATCTGTAGTCTAATTAAATACTACATTTCTATACAAAAGCAGATAATTGTTTCTTGCATGTAATGTGGTTGCAGATACATGAATAAAAAATGTTGTAATATGACAATTCTGCTGTGTAACTTCATATATTTCGCATAGTTTGAGTAAAAAGAAGCTTGGTGTGTCTCGGATGATGAACAGAATTGTGGGTGATTGCTGTATATTGAGTAGTTGTGCAACATCCAGAATCTGTAATAAAATTAACACCCAGAGTGCTTTCCATTTTAAATTTTGACACGGTTTACTTGGATGTATAAACTGCAATATACTTTTTAGCATTTAAGAAGATAATTGCCTTATAAAACATATTGCCTTACATATAGAGCGTATGTGCAGTGTGTTTTCAAACAGATGAACTAGTTGGAGCAGGACTGATGGGTCAGTGAGTGTTGTGGGTATGTTGTCTCGCAGTTATCGATCCTCAGCAAATGCTACTGCAGAGCTTTGAAGCTGCGAAATGCAGTTCTGGGTTGTTACCCCAATAAAGCCATTACAGTTGAGACCATTACAACTGAAGCTTCACTAATGATATTACATTAAGCCTATCATGAGCCTGCAGGCAGGAATATTTCTCCAGTGTTTTTATTTAACTTACGTATTTGTGCACTTAGTAGAAGGCTTGTTGCCGTATAGTGGAGTAATTGTATAAGCATCTGTCGTTTTTGTCAGAGAGAATGTACGGTGGGTTAAATCCATGTTGAGTAATATTTCTGAGGAGTTTAAGTAATAAAGTATTTACACGAGTGTAAATTAGACTGCTATTACTTCCAAATGGGGCACAAATGAGAGCCTTGTGTCATTTACATTCGACTCGTTGGGCTTTAATTAAAACCAGAAGCAGCTGCTTCACCGCAGAATCAGCCAGTGTGATGGAGTGTGGAGCAAAAGCACCCCCTTTTGGTTTCATCTGCTCTTACAATGTATATGCTTGTGTCTAGTATTTGCAGTTGTATAAAAGATGAACACTTTCTTGCTTTCAGTTGGTGTTTGATTGCCTTAAACCTATTCACATCCCTGACCATGTTGAGTCAGTGTCTTACACAGTTTTGTAGTTCTACTGAAACACAGTGTTGAATCAGGTGTGTTTTAAACAGGTAAATCAACTCTGATCAACATCGACCCTCTAGGATCCCTGCCTTAAGCAATCCCCCAATCTGTTCTCAGTCTCAAAGGGACATTCTGTTTCTCTACAAAGCCACACCTTTGTGTTGCTTTAGTGAAGAACACAAAGAAACAGTTCTATCACCTTATTTACTGTTGTGAAATATCTCCCCCTATTATTCCTCCCTAATTACCACATCTGTGAGGGAGACAGTATGCCTTCTGCTTTTCATTTAAACACCTCATTCTGTTTAAGGATACAAATTGCCATTGTGAATTGTATTCATAATGAGCTATAAGCAATTGATTTTTTTTTAATGTAACTGGATATTAGTGTTTGTGTCATTTTTAGCATTAAAGGGTAGATTTCTCATTAGAGCTCTCATTAGAGAGATGGACTGGGTTTGTTAATCACTCTTGATTGGGTTTGGCATGAGCAGCATTTTATAGTTTGTGAGCACTCACTGGTATTTACAAACAGTGTCAGCATAAAAATGTAGTTATGCATATTTACATTTCATAATTAACCATAGTTTAAGTATTTCCACTGTTACAGCTCAAAGTGTGTCCAGTAATCGTGAACAACGTATTACTGTAATAGCCATTTGAAGCCTGGTTGCTGACGCACCATGTATTGCTATGGAAGCTGTGATTTTGTAGCCTGTCATATACTGGGGTAGACATATACTGTTTTTTTTTATTATTAAACAAAAATAATTCAATCATTTAATAATTAAACAATAAAACATTCCCTCACATGTAATTTCTTGTGAATCTTTGCCTCCAGTGGATGTGGGCAAAAAGGCTTTTTCTTGTACTTATTTGGTGCAACCTGTGAGACATGGAGGTCTAAACTTAACCAGCTTCATAATTTTTTAAAGTGCTTTCCATATATTAACAACTGTTGTCATTTTTGAAGGCTTTTGCTAATGAAATGTGTAAAATACACTTATAGAAAACCACGTTTTTGCATTTTGAATACTAAATATAATGATTAAAAACATAATGGAGGAATTATGTTTCCAATAACTCAGGCCAGTCTTAATTGTGACGCATGTGTTTGTTGTGATGAATCTTTTTACATGTTCATTTTACAGTGATGTGCATATCATGCTTGTAAAAATATAAATTACTTTCTGAAGAAATGGTTAAATTGTCATTTTTGTAGAGCAAACCAATTGTGGTTGCAGGGTGATTGCTGTGTTGAGAGAATTAAGGTCTCTTCTTACTGTGTGCAGGTCTCAACTGATTTATGATATAGTCAAGAAAAAACAGTTGCGTGGGTTGATTTCCCCCCCTTTTTTATTTACATTTACTGATGCTAAATAGGCAAATCTGTGCTATCAGGTAGACATATCGAGGGCATGGATGATGAAGTGAGCCTACAGGCAAGGATGAGAAAGAGAGGGACAGGAGGGAGGGGGGGATGTAGGGGGATTGCACTGCCTTATTTCATTGGCTAGTCATTACAGCATTCTCCCCGGAGGCACCCCTCCTTCTCCTCCCTCTCTTTTGCATGCTCTGTTTCTCCACATGCCCTCTCCTCCCTGTATCTTGAGCAATACAGCATCTGTTAGCATTTAGCATTAGCAATAACACATTTCCTAGCCATGTGCACTGTCCACTCATCGACTCAGTCTGCTTGCGGAGTCCTCCTGATGCCCCTCCTCTCCTCGCCTCTTCCTCCTCTTCTTCCTCCTCCCCCCTCTCCACCAGCCTACTGCCTCTTCTAGCACCGAGTGTTTCTGTTCTCTTTCTCTCTCCCCTCTCTCTCTTTCTTTCTTTCTTTCTGTGTTTCCCCATACTCGTCAGCTCCATCCACCGTCTTCTCAGAGCTGCAAAATGGAGCAGGGAGGGCGTCGCATCTAAGCGTGAGCCAGGCCTTGACTCCACCGCCTCAGAAGAGAATCATCAGGGACATCCAGCCACTCAGGACCAGGCCTGGATCCCTCCTCGCACATCCCACTCCCAGTTTCTCTTGGATGGACCTTTTTGATCCGATGCCCTCGGGATGGTGCCACTGTTCCTCTCCAGCTGGATGCTGTAAGAACAGAGGCTGGCTGCCGGATGCTGAATGGATCCCACACTCATGGACTTGGGATTAGGAGTGTAGTGAGCCTGCCGGAGCCTCAGCACTTTCACTTTCCTCTCCCAGCGTGACTCACTGCCTGATTAGCCGTGAAAGCAGAACAAGGTCTTCACCCAGCCGTGTCTTCTCTGACAGGCTTCTGAACTACTTCCATTAGCATTATCCCTCTCTTCAGAGCTTTTACGAACCCCTTGTGTTTACCAGCCCATTTTCTCGTCATATCAGAGTTGGATTTGGATCTCCTGGTGAAGTGAAGAAGTAGTGTCTTCTTGCCACTCCTGTCATGGACTTGCTTTATGGTTCTTTGATATTTTCCCTATCTGCTGTTGCTATTTCTTGTTTAATACCATTTTGTGAATGTGTTCCCAGATAGGTTCCCAGATAGGTTTAGAAGTGTCTAGTTTTGAAGAGGAGCAAAACATGGAAGACATGTTGCCACTCAGCTGTCTCGTTGCAACCTGTCCCTCTGTGACTGCAGCCTGTCCCTCTGTCTGTTGCCAGGCAACAGATTGCTAATTTGAACACTGGGAAAGGAGGTGGCCTTTATTGAACATGCTAGGAAGGGGATTCTGAGGCTGAAGCTTTAGTTGCTTGTTATGTTAAACAGGACTACAAGAGACTGATGGAAGTGCATCATTGCTCAGATGTGAGCAGTGATGTAGGTGTTACCATGCACCCTGAGGACTGACCGTAGGCGTGGTCTCAAACAGCAATGAAGCCTTTGGTGCTAGCATACACCTTATATCCATGACCTTTTCTAATTAAGACGCTTGTTCTTAATTTCATGGAAGCATCAGTCTTGTTTTAACCATGACTATGTGACCCATCTATTCTTTTTCGGGCGTGTGAACATTGAAACTCAAATAGCAAATTTTTCAAGACCTCCGTGCCACCTCCAGACTTCATCGTGGCTGACCTCAAGTCAGCCCCAGAGCCTCCCTGGGAGGAGGATGCTGGGGACTCAGGAGATACTCATGGAAGTCCATCGCTGCCCATTCAAGAGAGGGACCTGCCTTTGTCTCCACCGCTCTCTCCCATTCCTCCAGCGGTGCGGGCACTGGAAGAGGGCGGATCGGCAGGGGAGGAGAAGGGTGCCCAGGGGCCGGACTATTCTGAGCGGGTCATGACCCTGCTGGGCATGGGCCACCGACTCTTTGTACCCCGGCTGCTGGCGGTGAGGGACGGCTAGTGCCGAAGGCTATAAGAAATCTGTTGCTATGCAGCAGGGGAAACCTGCTCCAGTCCTGGAGAGTTTTTAAGAGTTTACTATTAGAGCTCCTGCAGTTTTAAAAGCAAAGATTAGGCTGCGGGAAGTGGTGATGAATGTGAAAAGGGAAATTAATTGATTATAGTAGTGGTCAATAATTCTGTCTATCGATAATTTTATGATCAATCGAGTAATCAGTCAACACAGTCACAGTAAACTTGACTGGACAATAAGAAGTCATACATAGCTTGTGTGTGTATATATGTATGTATATATATATGTATGTATATTATAAAAGTTTATTTAATAGGTAGTGAAGAATTGTTTATAAATAGGTGTGTCTTGGTTCTGCCTGAGAGAGTTTATTATGCAAATTGTTGGTCAATTATTGTGGATCAATAGAACAGTTCGGTTTGAATAGATTATATTCTTACCTTTTCATGTTTTTTTTTGTTTTTTTTTGTAATAACCCTTATGATATGAAGATGCTAGTTTATCTGGTTTACTTGTCTGAAACTGCAGGACCAGAGATGAGCATGCCTGCTGTAGAACACCTCAGGATCTACCCCAGTTTACACATAATCAGGGCCTTGATTGGCTGGAGTTTAGTGAGATAACAGATGTACTTTAATAGCATTAGTGCGGTGTTATTAATTTGAACCGGAAATGAAGTAAACATTTCTTGGATTCCTCTGCTGAAGTGCGTGTATTCTCCAAAAGATGGCAGTGTGTTTTTATTTTTGTCAAGCGTAGTTGTAGCATGTGCTAGAAGTCTTTTTGAATACTTTGTCTTGATTCTGCCTGTTTGAAATAGTGTGTTAGCACAAACCGAAAAAAAGAATAAACAAGTGAACAGTACTAAGTCAGAAATAATGGATTTCATCAAAACATTTCATAAATTAATCCCAGGTAGCAGTTCAGTCATTGATTTATTATTTGCTTTTTTTTGCTTTTTCATGTAAATAAGGTTGCTCTATCTCCCTGAATGCAGACATCCAAGGAGGACTTGCTCCAGGCTGACTTTGAGGGCGCCTTGAAGTTTTTCCGGGTTCAGCTCCCCAAACGCTACAGGTCGGCGGAAAACGCTCGCAGACTCATGGAGCAAGCCTGCAACATCAAGGTAAGCGATGCCTTCTAGTTCTTCGTGAAGTGTTCTGCTTATCGCTGCTGGCAGCAAAGCACTCAAGAACATTGACACCATCTTAAACCCTGTTATCTGAAATTAGGAAGCCAAGACCTTTAGGTACTTCATTCTCAGCATTTTTGAGTTCAGTGTTTTAATTCCCTACCACTGAGTCACCTTAGTGGCCTAACACTTTGATTTTCTCATACATTTTATTATTCACCTCACACTATCGGAATCTTAACCGTGGGTGTAGATTAGAAGAGTTCTGAATGGCCTCCATGACTAAAATCATTCCAAGGGATTAGTGCCGCTTGGGGTGGTGAACAGGCGGAGAATTGTAAAGTGCACCAATGCTCTCCAACACTTTCCAGAAAATAACCTTCAAAATTGCAACGTTGTAAGTGTACTGAACTAATCCTCCGCCTTAACATAGGTGTTGTAATATGTCGTGTTATTACAAATCTGCCTGAACAAAGCGTATTATTGGAATAAAGCCAAACCTTCTATGCAGTTGAATTCTTAAAATGATGCACCTGGCTCTGATGTTTCAATGCTTCCAAAGACCTTAGTTTGATTGATTGGGTTATTAGAACTGGAATTAAAATGTGCACTGTGATGGGTCGGCTGATAGGATGATTTTGTGGTGGATAAATGTAGGTTCACACTTGGCATGGTAAAATTTAAACAAACTCTGGGGCCACTGCTCTGTTTGTGCAGTTTGTCAGAACAAGTGAGAACACAGCATTTCAAACCTGTACCAAAATACAAAATATCAAACAAGTATCTGCAAACAAGTTCATTTGATATAAGAACGCTAAATGGACCGAAGACGTCTCCACAGATAAACAGATTGAATTTATTGTCTCCTCACTGCTTACCTCCTTAGATTCCTACATGGAAGCCTTTTATCATCTGTGCATGAGCTCTGAATTGGTGATTTTGAGGATTTGGTTATAAAATAGACATTTGATGCAACTGTGAAATGTGAACATTTTTTACATAGAAGCCTTAAACTACTTGAACCTCTTTGTCTGTTTTCAAAAGCAATGCAATGTGTGGAGTAAAATGTCTGCAAAGATAAAGGAAACCATGCTTAAAATCTGCTACTTCAGTAACTCCAGGGTCCATCATAAAATCTGCCCAGTTTCATATGATCCATAAAACTTTGGGGGTTTTTTTCGGTCTGATGTCAGATATAAGATAAGATAAAATCAGAAAGAATTTTATTTATCCCAAGGGAAATTATTTTTGTCATAAACATACTCAATGCAACAAGAGGAACAAAGAGAATGAAGAGTTAAAAAAAAACAAAAAAACAGTAGTTATAGTGCAAGTGGAATAACAAAATAAATAACAAATACCTATAACAGATTATTAGTGCAAGTGGTTATGAAACGTGACTTAGTGTTTGTGCTGTGAAATTATGATGAATGCAATAAAATGAGGTCATGAGGCGATGTCAAGCAACACTGTTTATCTCGAGCCATTTTTCAAACAGTATGAGATCCACTTGCAATAGGTGAGAACTACTTCTTCAGTATCAGCTATGTGTGTTCCAGCCAGTTAATATAATAGGATTTATGGTAATAGACAAAGTTATTTAGTTGTCAGTTGTCAGTGACAACAAAGTTGACACCACATTGTTTACATTGCAGTACACTACATGAGGTATAGAGGGTGATATGACTACCCTTGCTTCAATGCATCATAAAAGAAGCAACTACTGGTAGAGATTAAATTTTGAATGATGGTGGGTAGGAAATAGCAGGAAGGCATGATGATTAGTCAATAATTAAAATAATGCTTTGCTTCAGCCAACTGTAAATGTTTGCACACACACACTTTTTGAAATAAAGATAAATTAGGGTCTTTTTACCGCTTTTTTATAGATTAACATGCATTATATTAAATATGTTTAAGAAAACTTGGTTATTCCTTATGATAATGTTGTTTTCTCTTTTCATGTTAACATTTTTTTATTATTGTTAGTAGTCAGTAGTCAGGCCAAATTAGTGCTGAGCCTATTGATTCTGATATTTCAATTTATAAAGGCAAATAAATTTTTAGATAACAAAATTGTCTTTATTCCGAACATTCAGAATGTCGCAGCAGCAACAGGAGTAAATTGCAAGTAAAAAGTAGTATGTTAATGCATGATGTCCTCATAGATAGCCCCGCATGTGCTTGCAGATATGTCATGTTTGGAAACCTTATTTTTAAAAAAAGGGTACCCTGTATTGTGTGTTTTCTTATCCATTCCAAGTTAAAACCTACTTTTGGTTCCCAAGCCTAGACCAAATTTGCACCCTTGTTTTCCCCTTGTGGTCTAAGCCCCAGATCACCAGCGGCAATAATACGGACTCCATTTCCACCCCACCCATCTTTCCTCTGTGTCTCTGCCTCATTGCTTTCTTTTTCACTCTGTCGAATCCTCACTATCACTATCTGCAGGATTTCCTGTGTCTTGAGTTGCTCAACACTCTTGACTGTAATAGTCTGATGTGGAAATGACTTTTTAAGCAAATAAGACTGTTCATGCATTTCTTAGATGTCCAGGCCATTTTTGTGTCTGTACTCTTATTGAGTCTGCTCAGATACAAATGTTTACTTTTTCTGCTTTTGGGCCCATAGTTATCATGCTTCTCAGAGTGAAAACACTGATCTAGATTTGACCTAATCAGTCCATGTAGTTATGTTTATTACTAAGCTGATTCCAGATCAGCCTAGTTGTTTGCTGTGTTGTGTCCCCCTGCTAGTATCGCAGTATTTTTTTTTATATTACAAATAATAGAAGCACACTTCCCAGTAGCACAACCGTCTTCTTTTTTTTTATGCCAGTCACAAAACATTTCTTCATCAATATGAACTGAGTGTATTCAGATTGTGAAATTTGAGGTATCATGTTGCATCAGATCATTTCCTAAACAACTGAACACTAACTGAAAGGCTTTAGGACCCTGGGCAGGTGGACTGTGAGAGTAGTAGGGTGGGGGCTGTGGGTATCTGTTCAAGGTGATGTAAACAGGTGTATTGATCCGATTTCTCTGAGTGAGTCAGGAGCTCGAGTTTCATTCCAAATTATTTTGTCAGTGCTTCTTTTTTTGGACTATTTTACCATTTTCCTCCTTTGGCACCACACCTTATAAAACAATAATTATTCTGTCCTTTACCTGGGCTTGGACTTTGACTCCAGGATACAAATGCAAACCTCTCTCTCGCTCTCTCTCTCTCTCTCTCTCGCTCTCTTTCTCTCACTCTCCCTCCCTCCCTCTTTTCTTCTCTCTCCCTACTCCTTTCTTATTCCTTCCTTCTTTATTCTTTTCTTTTTGCCACTCCCTTTCTTTGTCTCTCTCCCTCCCATTGTCTCTCTCACTCTTTCTCTTTTTTTCTGTCACATTGTGTATGTTCTAAAGAGGTGTGTCGGGTTCTCTTTTAACCAAATGAGCGTCAGAGGTGTGCACCTTGGGGTTTTTTTGTGGAGCGGCTGAAAGCTCAACAGTGGACAGCTGTACTGTTTAATTACTAGTCCGACAGACAAACACATCTATGATAGAAATCGTATTCTTCAGTGCTCTTCGGGACCATGAGGCTGATGTGGAGGACGGTGAAGAGTTTCTGACCTCGAGAGAAGGGAATGAATTCTGCACTGTCATTGCTACCTTGCTGTGCGCTCGTGTGAACACCCTTGAACACTTGTGTGAGTGCGTGTCGCAGGGGGGTCGGTACTCACAGGACAGCATAGCTCTCATCCATCTCTGTCATCACATTAGTCTGACAGGTCTGCAGGGTGCTGGGCCAGCCTGAAGTGTGTGACTGAAAACGAGAGACTGAGAGAGAAGACGAGACAGGAAGAGGTGTGAAGTGCTAATTTCTTCCTTGAAGTGTCACTTTAGCTTTTTTTTTTTTTTTTTTACTTGAAGTCACTGTAGATATACATTGTTTTGAGACACTTCTTCTCGTCCTTTGGTATATTTTTACCTCGTTTTCTTCTTTTAGCGCTAACATTTGCGCCCACCGTGTTCTTAGACTGTGTTTGACTGCAAGAAAACTAACAGACAAATAGTGCAGGAAGTCTTATGCCATATCTTCATATCTTGCTGTCTTGCACTGGTCTCTGGACACACACACACAAAGACTCACTCACTTTATACTTCCCCAGAGGCAATACACAGATTATTGCAAGATCCCCTGACCCCCACCCCCCCACCCCCCACGACGAGTGGAGCCTTCTCCTGATGGGAGCCTTCTCAGCCACATTAGGCTCAGGCTGCTGCAGTCATTCGGGCACATTTTAAAAGAAAAAAGGATTTGCTTGGTGGCTAATCAGCTTACAGCACTCAGGAATTTCTCTGGCACCTGCTTGCTCAAGCAGCCATCTGACTCGCTCCCTTCTCTGGATTAAGAAAGGAATTTGAATTTTACTGCCTCTTTGCCGCAACTTGGAAGTATAAAGACCTCTGGATGGTAAAGAGAAACAAACTCCAGGAGTGGAGCATACAGTCTTCAAATCCCATCCCCAGTGTTCAAATACCAGTCCCTTTGTTGCTGCTCTGGGGATTGTGGGTATTTGAGTTTTAATGCTTGCTGAGGCACAGAGTGAGTTAGTGGGGGGTTTGGGGCTGTTCTGAGAGTGGAACAGAGCTGTACAGTGAGATCAAAGCAGGATAAAGAGAGAGCGAGCACCAGAGGGAAAACTTTGGAAGACCTCTCTTTTTGTGTGTGAGTGTGTGAGTGTGTGAGTGTGTGAGTGTGTGAGTGTGTGAGTGTGTGAGTGTGTGAGTGTGTGAGTGTGTGAGTGAGTGAGTGAGTGTTTGGTGTGTGTGTATACAAGTATACTGAAGTGCATCAGAAGCACTGAGTCACTGAGGTCTGTCTGACCAAGACTACACTCATCCCCCCATCATTTCTTTCTCACTAATTGTTCTCTCCGTATCCCTCTCTCTCTCTTTCTGTATATACTTTTCTGCCGCTCTCATTTCTTTCTTTTTTTCTCTTTATCTCACCAATTTCTTTTAGCCCTAGACACATTATTATCTCTCTTTTTTTCTCTTTTTCTCTGACACAGTCCTTTTTTTCTTTCTTGATTCTCTTTCCCCCCCCCCACTCTCTTGTTTTTCTCCGCTTTTCATTCTTTATTTAATTATTTCCTCTTTCACTCTCCTTCTCTCTCTATCTGGTGAAGTGCGGGATGAATGTGAGCCCTGTATAAACTGAACCAGGAAGAGCACCTCATTTTTTTTTTTTTCTCGAAAAAAAAGACAGAAAGAGGAGGAGAAAAAAGGGGCATTTGTGTGTGTTCGCTGGAGGATTTCACACAGACACGTGATCCTACAGCTCGGCTTCCAGAAACCACCGCCTACCTGAGAAGGTAGAGAGAGAGGCAGGAGGCATCCTGCATGTGTGTATGAGGGTGTGTGCCCTTGAGTGTGTGTGTGCGTGTGCGTGTGCGTGTGCGTGCGCGTGCGCGTGCGTGTGCGTGTGTGTGAGAGAGAAAGTGTTGTGTCCCCTCTCCCGCCTCCAGGGGCTGGGTCTGTTGCTGCGTGAGGAAGTGTCAGACTTGTCAGAGAGAACTGTTCTCTTGTCCCTCCTCTCTCTCTCTCTCTCTCTCTCTCTCATTCTATCTCACTCACTCTCTTCCTGGCACACGTGCATGCGCTCGCCTCCATACACACACACACACGCACGCGCACACACATACTCTGGCAAGATGATGGAGGAAGTGTCTATTACGGTGGCCTACGATGCCCACGTTATCAACCAGATCAGTGAAGAGGACATCTTTGCCAGTCTGGTGGCCGACTCCAGACCCAGACCAGCGGTACGTAAAGATCTCTAGAGAGATTGTTTTTGGAAGATCTGTTTTGTGGCTTATCATACAGCATTATGGCTTTCATTGTGCAATTTTGTGACTGACAGCTGTTTGCAAGCCATCCAGGCTTTTGTTCTGATGTTTTTTTAATGAATGTGTTGTAGGAGTAAATGTTAATAAAGGAGCAGCTTTTATTATATTTAATTCATTTACCTCTCTCTTTTAAGGGAAATACTGTTTTTACTATTGTTTCCCCCAAAAGGGTTCTCATCGAGAGAAGTGAAACAATTTAGTCACAGGTTTCTGTAATCTGTATGTTTGTGGGACTGCTCTGAACCAGATTATCCTTCTCCTTTGTTAAATGAGTCAAACGTTTGCCTGTAATTTGGGATTTTCCCAAACTAAGACGCCTTAGAATATATTTATTAGCAGTGTGGATTTTTGAAAGCATTTCACTGCGACTGTTTCTTTGTATTTCATTGTACTTTGTAGGCCTGTGCCCCATGACACTTTATCAAGTTACCATAGCAGCATTCCCCAGTGACAGTAAAAAAAAAAAAAAAAAAGAAATACTGTTTAGTACATCCTCAACGTCAGGTTTCACACATCCAAAAACGCTCATCTTCATAATTCTGCTGTTTATTACTCAAACAATTACACTTTTATGGACAAATTAAAGTAGCTGTTATACTGCAAACACATTTATTAGGATAAATTTTTTCATGAAAAAAAAATTAAATATAGCTCACACACAATTGCTGCTTGCTCCCACATCTGCCACACTGTTACACTATATCTAAAACTTACTGAACAAATAAAAGTTGCTACTATAATTACGCATTCCAACAGGTCAAAAATCATCAGAGATATGTTAATGTGGGTTTTTTAGTGTTTTACATGCTGATTTCAAATCTGTGTTTAGCTTTCCCGCACGTACAGTTTTTATGATGATGCTAGTTCTCTACTGCATGATAGTTGGTATAATTAGCATATAATAATCATACGTTAAGCATTTAAATCAACTCTAAAGTTCAAATCGCTTTAGAGTTTATTCCTGAAGGAGAAGAATTCCATATGACTTCCATTCTCTCCCTCCTTTAGCTTGGGGAGCTGCACTCGTAATGAAATCAAATTATAAAGATTCCAGGCTTTTCTCGATTAAAAGTTTAGTCTCCGCTCAAAGGAGACATTATTTGTGTGCGTTCATGTTCCCAATGCTTTTTGAAGGGTAGTGAAGTTTTAGAAATTCCATAGCACTGCTGGTCTTTACTCAGCTTTTTTTTTTTCGTCCCAGCTTGTAAATTCCCAGCTTGTCTCTGGGTTGAAGACTGGTTTAAGGTTTAAAGTGAATGTTACTGCAGGATTAGGATCTGTCTAGCTGAACTGGGGTGTTAGGCTCAGCAAAAATTTAGCTCCTGACTTGACGTAGACATAGTTTGATGTAGTTCAACCTAGTTCTAGACATTTTGAGTATACAAAGATAAAGCTTGAAAGCCTGAAAGATAACAGATCTGTCATTTTTAAACCATCTTACATTAAAGTGTGTGTGTGTGTGTGTGTGTGTGTGTGTGTGTGTGTGTGTGTGTGTGTGTGTGTGTGTGTGTGTGTGTG
>JBBPDC010000038.1:8981151-8991825 GCA_037974485.1 Hemigrammopetersius urotaenia
TACATACACACCCCATTCAATTACATTGTGTGTGAGATGTTTAAAAAGTTATCAATGTAAAAAATCTTAGGGAAAAAAAAAGTGGTGTGGCCACTGGTGTTTTACAGTATGGCAAATGACTTTTTAATCCACGTTTTTGTTGGTTTATAACTAAACAGCACTGCAGTAAATAAACCCATCTAAATGCTAGATTACATCATGATGTCCTTTGTTAAATGACATTGTCCCTGTGGTTTGTGTTGTGCATCTTGCTTATTGTTTTTTCAGGAGCTGGAACATCAGAGAGGAGTGCTGATGAACGAAATCCAAGCTGCCAAAAACTCTTGGTTTAGTAAAACACTGGGATCTCTCAAGACTTCAGCCAGCAGTCAGCCCCCCTCCTCACCCAAAGAGGGCCAGTAGGACTTGTACAGGTCTTAGCCAGTGAGGGCAGAGCAGATCCTCTGTCCAGCCAATGCAAAGGGAGACACTGCCTCCTGAACACTACTAAATAACACAAACCTGGCAATGCAGTATTCTCTTTCACTGTGGGGCACAGGTGAGGTATACAGTGAGCGCAAAACCTGACACCCACCAGGGGACCATTAGAGGGTGTCACTCACCACCATGACTGGCTGTTTTATTAGCAGTCCAGGTAGTTTGTTTTTGAGGCTGCCTTTGACACATGGCAAACAAGCACAACAAATGTTATGTAATCATGGCCAAACATGTGGAAAACTGGTTTTACATTAGTGTCCTAATACACGAGTCTTTTATCCTACGGTGGTCTTGCATAAGTCAGCCCTAAGATAGACTCTGGGTACCCGTTATATTTGTGACCAGAGTAAGAATTACAGAATACGAACGAGTCTTTTAGCATTAATACTATGCACAGTACAGCCTGTAGCCACAGTAGAGTGAGCAGCGCCCTTTTAACGCATCAGCACCATCTAGTTTCAGGCTTCTGATTTAGCCCTATTGACTGTGGATGGACTCCCTATAAAGCTATTACAAGAAAAATACATTTTCTAACACAGAAAATACAGAAGTAATTCCTGATCTTGGTTTTTTGTTTGAGAGGGAATACTGCATTCAGAATATGCTGTTTTCTATATAGTAATTGTTTTGTCATGTGTATAACTAAATGTTAAATCTTTATCTTGTACAGCTTTCTTTTAATTTTTTTATTTGAACGCCATCTTATGTAAATATTAACAGCTTAAAAGCAGTGTTGACCATGATAACCAACACAACCTAAAAATGCCATTCCTGCTTTGTTTAGTAATCATGGAACCATTTTTGCAGCGCCTATAAAGCAGGGACACCGAGATTGAGTACAGATCCAGGTTTACCGTTTCCTGAGGTTCTGCTTGGCCATGAACAACCGAACTACTTTCCGCAAGTAATACAGTGCTTCATACACACTGTACTGTGTAAGCCATTTAAAATTTTCCTACCTATTGCTTAAAGGGTGTGAATCCCAATACCCACCTTAAACGTGCCAAGAACTCTGCAGACCTCTCCTACAGGCTGCTTTGTATCCTTTTTGTGTTAATCTTTAGATTCTCATCCCTCGTCTGTACATAAGAGGTGGTAAATCTGCAGTAAGTGTAGACTGTTGTATTCATCACCATGTGCATCAAAACTGTGGGTCAAACAGTTGTTTTCATCACCATGTGCATCAAAACTGTGGGTCAAACAGTTGTTTTGTTTCGTTAACTACTCGTCACCGTCCCCATCAGTGTCTCTGAACTCGCTATCCTTGAATGGTTGTCAAATTGTGGTCTGAAGCCCATAATTTCTAAATTGCATGGATCTTAACGCACACTAACAAACGTCCTTATTGTGGAGACACTTATTGTTCGTTTATACTGTCGTTGGAATCTGTGCTTCTCATGGTTTTTTGTAGTTCTTGAAATGTGCAGAAATGCATTGTTTAATATCGACTAGTATAAAAGCGCAATCCTGTCTTTTGTGGTCAGAAGAGCAGGAGACTTCATATTCATCAGCGTCAGTTATTAAGAGTTACCATTTGCACTGTCCTGTCCAGTTGAACAATTACTTGACAAATAAACATCTGACTTGTTCTGTGAATTGACTTCTTTTTACACCCTTTTGAAACAAACACTTTCACCACACAACCTTATCCATACCATATCCATTTTAATAAAACATTTTACGTTCATTTAAAACAGCTGGGCTGAAAATTAAATCCCCTTTGTACACTTTGATATGTCAAAAGCACTACCTTTCTGCTGAACTGCTCTTTTCCTTGCAGTGTGTTTAGAGTGATGGAAAAATCTTACCAGCCTTGTACACAAAAATGAACCTCCAAATCTAAACAAAGTGGTAACTTTCTTTCTGATAACTACCGTTATTTTAAAATACTAAAACTGAAAAGCAATGAGACGATGTGCCAACACATCAGATTTATTGAGAAGCCTTTAACAAAAGGCTATTTCTGTAAAGCATAACAATAAAAGTGGGGAGGGTAAGAAACAAAAATAAAATTTGGTCTCTAAAAAGTTAAGCAGGCAAAAACCTAAAATACAACATTTTTGCACTAATACAAATGGAAGGAACAAACTTTGATAGCTTGGTAACAAGCTGGAGAAAGCAGATCTGGGGTTACAGAAGAATTATGCGTTTCTGTCGATCCTCACGTCGATCTCTCTCCCGTTCAGCCGATAGCCGTTCATGGTGCGGCAAGCCCTCTCTGCTGTTTCGGGACTGTCGAATCGAACCACACCACAGCCCTTGGACTTGCCATTCTCCATCTTTATGTCAGCATACTGCACAATGCCTGCAGATAAAACAGTCGCTGAATCGTTAATACATAATCAAATGAACTGGGGATACAATTCAAAACAGACTGATTTGTTTGAGGAGGACTCCTGGACAGACACACATGCTGAAAAACATTGGTCTCACCACATGAATTGAAGGCATCCTTCAGCATCTTCCAGGTGAAATCGAAGGGCAGCTAAAGGAGGGGGAGACACATTTCAATCAAAACCTTTCACTATTCAGTGGATATTCATTTTTTATTATAAAAGCACAATTTGTAATTAGTTACACAGAGGAGCCTGTAAGGACTTACATTTCTGACAAATATTTGACAGCCTTTTCTGGCATTGACTCCTGCCCCTGGCCCGCCTTGTCCTCCTGAACTGAAGCTGCCAAAATTACCACGGTCCATGTCTGCACCTCTGTCGAACTGTCCTCCCACAGCTCCAGAACCCATGCGATCCAGGCTGGAGCCCATGCGGTCCATCCCTGGGGCAGGGAAGCGGTCAAGCCCACCAGAGCCCATGCGATCAAAGTTGGAGCCCATTCGATCAAGACTGGTGTTCATTCTGTCCATGCCCATGGGTGAGGAGAAATCCATGCCTCCACTCATGCGATCAAGGCTGGATGGGCCGAGTCGGTCAAAGCCACCAGGACCCAGGCGATCCATGCTGGAGCTCATGCGATCCAGGCCAGAGCCCAGTCTGTCCATACTGGGTCCGAGTCGGTCCAGGCCGGAGCCCATACGGTCAAAGCCAGAACCGAGCCTGTCCAGATCAGAGACTCTGTCCATTCGATCCATCCCCATACGGTCCAGGCCTGCCATGCGGTCCATGCTGCCAAGTCTGTCCATGCCAGAACTCATGCGATCCATCCCCAAAGCACTACCTGCAAGTTGAGAGAAAGAGGTCTATGAATTTAAGAATAATATTTAAAAATTTTGGTTGTACTTCCAACACATCATAAAACTGACCCATTCCTCTGTCAAAGGAGTCCCCAAAGCTGTTACGGGACATTCCCATCTCACTGCGGCCACCAAATTCTCTGTCAAAAGCAGCTCCGATTCCACGATCCATATCTGCAACAAAAAAAAACAAACTGTTATGTGGGAAAGCGATACATGAACACTACTCAGCAAGTTTTCCTACAAACGAGCCACTCACCATTCATCCTCCCCATTCCAGAAGGCCCAAAGCGATCCATGTTGTTCATTCCACCTCCAAAATTATCCATCCCTGGAACATTTTAAAGAACACAAAATAAATTGCAAAAACAGGCATGATATTTTAGGGCCAAAAAACAGCATCCAACTGTCAGAACCTCAGAGAACGAACATAATCAAACAGAACATGTAAAGTCAGTCACCAGGATATTATCTGAAATAAAAACATTTTGAAAGCAAAGGTCCAGGTCAAAGGTCACTCATTCAAACAGACATCCAAAAAGCACAGGTTTCATTTAGAAGGCAGAATGATTTGAAAAGATTCAAGCCTTTTTGGACTTTCATTATGCCAAAAAACTAGCTCATGAGTGGAACATTAAAAAGTAAACATTCAATAAGAACTGTGATTGCAAAACAAAATAAGCCCTACAATCAGCCTGACTATTTTGGCATATTTTGCAATTATGCATAACAAAGCCTAATACAGCCAAATACATGACCACATGGAATGAAGAATGGTTGATTTAATGGCCCAAGAACATACCTCCCATTCTACCCACGCCACCAAATCCTATTCCATCCATTCCTGAGGAGAAAATGAATGAATGAAATGGGAATGTTCATGAAGGAGTATGGAAAATGCCCTAACTTCAAAAAATAAATGAAAGCACATCATTACCTCCAGGCCCCATATTGTTCATTCCACCACCTCTGTTCAGCTGTGTAGCATCAATCGGCTGCCCACCAGGTCCAAGCCCCAGACCAATACCACTCAGACCACCTGCACACAATTAAGGGAGAGGGGGAGTGTTAGAGAATAATAAAATTTAAAAAAACATACTCTATTCCTATGGCTACTGTAATGCTAGAAGACTCCAAAGGCTAAATTATCATAACAAAAGGCCACTCACGGGGTAGCGAAGGTGCTCTCTCGGGGGGTGCAAAGTCACCCTTTGGCAAAGACTTCTCATCCTGTTAGAATATCAAGCACAGTTGTTTGTGCAATCTCGCCTTAATATACATAAAAATTTTTTTTAAAAAAGACACCATCACTCACCAGCTTGACATGCATTGTACGATTGAACAGGAGCTGTCCGTTGAGCATAGCTAACATGTAGGTCAAGGAGAAACATGCATGTGTTCAAAACAGACATTTATTTAGTCACTACACAGCAATGCAGCTTTTATCTGTACTTATAAAGGATACAGACTGCTTGAACTGCTTCAATTGGCATTTCAAAGGTGACTGTGCCCATGCCCCTGCTCTTGCCATCCTTGTCCTCTAGGATATCAGCACGGACCACCACCCCAGCCATTCCGAACACCTCTTTCAGCTTCTTCCAGCCCACTTTATAATCAAGCTGCAAAAGTATATCAATTAGGGAAACTGTACACATGTATGCATGTTCTTAGAATACAAATACTTAAATACTTACGTTTGCCACAAAGACAGTACTTCCTATCTTGCCAGCCTGAAGGCCATGGATAATTTCTGTGGGAATATTTGGATTGTTCATGAGACTTGGAGGGATGTTCACCATAGGGGGACCTCCAGGGCCAGGTCCCATACCCATGCCCATGCCGCCGCCCATTCCGCCTCCCATTCCACCACCCATGCCACCGCCCATGCCACCAGGAGGTCCTCCACCACCACCTTGGGCCCTATGGGCTTCACGCTGGGCAATCACACCATCTGGGTCCTGCAGGGACAGCAGATTGCAAGGATTAAACCGTTAAAATTATTCACACTATTACTGATCAGAACATTTCTAATTTACATCTACTGGAATGAGTCTTTCTTGAAGCCCCACTGACCTCTTTCACTTTCAGAGGACGTCCATTCATCATGTGTTTGTTGACCTTCTCCACAGCTTTCTTCATCAGTTCTTCGGTTCTGAACTCAACCACCCTGTAAGTATAAAGTAAAGGGGAGTATGACAATTCATTCATACAAATTATCAAGGGAGAGAAATGTCAGGTAACCAAGAGGAAAGAAAAGTACTTACGCGCAACCCTTTGTTCACATGAAGCATCGGCCAGGGCACCAGCAGACCAAGACAGATGAGGTGCAACAATTAGACAACAGCAATGCAAAGTAACTACTATTAAAACTTCATTGCAAAGTTACAAATATTAAAAATGATTGTTTTGTTAACTCGCTTCATACACGTGGTGTTCATTTACACTGATATTGCTACATGACTTCAGCTCACATTTAGTCTAGTTAGGCTCTCCACTTAAATGATCCACACAAACATCAACTTACAATTATGATTAAATGATCAAGACAAGGATGTTCCTCCAATATAATTATTCCATTGGGGCAGGTTGCTCATCTCAAAGAATCAGTGAAGCCACATTAACCAGGATTAGGTACTGAACACCATTCACTACTGTCAGTCCCTGATGAAACTCGAGGGGCAGTGCAGGACACTGCCCTTAGAGACTGAATGCCCAAGAGCCAAAATTACCATGGAGCTGTGAACAATCCCTGTGGCTCCACTCTGAACCACAGTCGGCATCCGCATTCAGCCAAGACTCGCCCACGACGACATTTTCAACTCTCAAAACCCAAGTCTGAACAGCCCATATTGAAAGGAGAAGTAATAAGAAAACTCAAGCGGACAAAGGGAGGTTCGCTCTTGCACTTACCCTTGATTTGCCTTCTGCGTCCATTAAGTGTTCCACGTACGTTACCTCACCCACTACAAATCAGATTCCAGACGACACACACCAAGGGAGAGAAGCCGAGAAAACAATGGGGGTTTAGAGAAGACACACAACCGGGCGGTGACAGTGAGCTCGGCCTGCTAGTCCAGAGCCTCTCCCCAGCACCACAATTCTGGTACAGGTCTACAAGAAGCAAGCTGCCATCTTAAATTGACTTCTTAAGCTGTCCTTGCTGGAAATCCCAACTCCCTTAATAACCGAAAGATACATCACAATCCATCCTTAAGAACTCGTGACCCATCTTTATTCATGATCCATTCACAGTCCATCCATAGGAACTCTTGGCCATTTGCAGCTTTTTCGCCCTTTAAGTCAGGATATTTAAGTCAGGATATTGAAGGTTTGTGAAAACTTGGGTATTAAGCCGAGTACCCAACCAGCCAACAAATCTAGGCAAAGTGTGTTCAATGTTATGGCAAACAGACTGCTCAATGTTGCAGACACTGCAAATCCATCCACAATGACACCACCAAGATTTGACGTGCTAAATAAGCCCTTTTCAACCCATGAATTGAGTTTCGCCTAAACAGCTCCAAAAAGGATCCTGTAGATTTAAAAACCCAAGTAGTGAAGAGGCGAGGAACTCGCTGAGAGTCTTCACAGACTGAACACATACAAGATACCCATGTATTTAGTCAATTGTTTTAAATCCAAGGACTTGATAACCACACTATATCCAGCAAGAACCACCTTGACACAGATCAATGTCCATGTCTCAGATAAGAACAAGGACAAGCTTAAGAAGCTGCTTTGCTCTGTAGACCTGTATCCCAACAAAACACACGCTTCCAGGTCAAGGGTACAATATGAAGATCTGTTGTGAAAAATATTCACTCTGGCATACCTAAAAAAGAGAATGCAATTTAATTCTACAAGCAGCAATTTCCACAAAGACACGACATTTTCCTCATGCTTGCACACCGTAGGCCATAAGAGGCTCTCTTGCATTTGTATTTGCAATAGCCTAAGATGCAACAAAACTTGCACTGGGGATATTATTTATCCCCCAAAATACACTCAAACATAAATGACTTTACAGCTTGATCTGAGAACAAGAGATTCACCAAGTACTAGATACCATTCTCAGACATTAAATGGTACAACCTAGCCAGCCATGACATGGCTGAATTTTGAGTGCATTTTATATGTTCTACCCTAAAATCCATAGCACAGCTATAAAGTGTGACCTCATTCACTTGGGAGACTCAGATCTTATGAAAACTCAAAGCTCAGAGCAAACTCCCAGAGCATTGTACATCACTTACAGTGCCATTATTCCCAGTCTTATTGGTGCAAAGTGCTGCACAGATATACAGAATGGAATTTAAGGCACTACACAAGTGCAACCACAAGAGCTCAGTAGTTGAACTACACAACAGCCTTCAAATTGAAAGCAGCACCATCCAACAAGGATTTATATCTCCATCTAAAATGCTCCTTTTAACAATAGCGTTAAGACCACCTTTGGTTTCAATGTCCGTTCCCCAAATCTTACTATGCTATGTCCAAAGCAAAAAGTAAACAGTAGTCTACATTATGAACAGCTAACATTTACCTTTGTCTTTCATTAGGTCTTTCAGCGCCTGCCATTTGACATCATATGGAATGTTGCTCACAAAAACACGATATCTCCTGGAGGGGTTTCCATAGGGCTCAAATCTGTTGCCCCCACGCTTAGACGACCGCTCCTTCCTGGTTTCATGTCCAGACTTCCCGTTGACTGCATTTCTAGAAGGAAAGAAAAAGTAATTCTCATGTTTAAATGTGGTTCATGTTCAAAGTAACATACACAATCACTTGCATCCACATATTTATTCATGTGATCATTCAACCACACAGTAAAACAACTAAAGGAATTAAGTAACCCTGGCTGACTTAAAACGGAGTTCACAGACAATAAAATACATTAAACGAGAATACCTGATCTGTTCTAAAAGCCCAACTGCCTCAAACTTTATCTGAATCAGCGAAGTCCAAGAATCCAGGTCCCTACTCCCATTAATGAATTTAACTGGACTCCTTATAAGGAATGCTGCTAATTAAGACAATTAAAATCGATCACCCTTTATTTTATATTTGCACTACATGGACAAAGGTACTTGGACGCCTGCCCACAGCACCAACATGCAGCCACTCTTCTTAAAAGGCTTTCTACAAGTTTTCTGATTGTATCTGTGCGCATTTATTCTGTAGAGCATTTATGCGGTAAGACACTGATGTTGGACAATCTTCGTTCCAGAATATACCAAATGTGCTGGACGGGGTTGAGGTCGGGGCTCTGTACGGGCCTCCGCACCTTTATGGGCCTTGCTTTGTGCAGGATTGTACCCCTAGAAAATGTTCTTTCCTATACTACGTCCACAAAGTTGGAAGCATGGCGTTGTTCAAAATGTCTTGGTCTGCTGAAGCATTGCGATAGTCCTTCGTTGAAAGTAAGAACAAACCCTCAAAAACAGGTACGTCCCACTACTTTTGTCCACATTGTGTATTAACCAAGTAGCTAGCTTTTCAGACTAGCTTTGCACAAGCAGCTAATAAAACATAGCAAAACAGTCTTTCGGGCACGATTTTAGTTCTGCAGTTGGATACTGCTTAATGTTCGTTTTAAAATAAGTCAAATTAGAAAGACAGTCTGGAATAAACAAGAAAAGAAATGACCGTTATGTAAAGTGGTTGCACACTTTTCTTTGTTAGCGATCAAGCTAACGTGTTAGCATAGCATGTTAGCTGGGCCTCCCGGTTACAGAAGTACGTTTTACGTTTACTTTTACGTTTAAATGGTTAGAACTTGGCTCTACGAAGTAGAACTTGGCTATACTTCGTAAATAAAAGAAAAAAAACGGCAAATAAAGACGGAGACCACGACATACGCAGCACTTCTAAGAAACCAGACTTAGAAATACGGGCCTTACCCTTGTCCGGACTTCTCTTGTGCAGCTTCAGCCGACATTATTCAAGCCGTCGTCTTCTCTTTTTTCAAAGAAAACTCAATGCCAGCACAAGTAGTTTTTAAATAACTTGAGGCAGATCTCAGAGGAACGTGTTGCGAGGCGGCTGAAATGGCGGCACGGGAAGAGACGAAACGGATATTTGTAAACGTTTGTGAATGACTTTCAGGATTAACCCCGCCTCCCATAAACCACGGAATATAACTGGCTATCGCGGAACACAACTCTCATATCGATTGGTTGGTGGTTTGTTTGACTATTTAACTATCCAATCACTGGGGTGGTAGGGAGTACGAACGACGGGTTGTGTCTGATAACGGGTCGGGGAAGAGACGAAATGGATACAGTATTTGAGGACGCCTGTTCGCCAGTTTTCAGGATTGATGCCGCCTCCCGCAAAGTGATTGGCTCTCGGAGCGCCCAACACTCACATCATATTGGCCAATGGTTTCTACTAATATGATAGACTTTTCACCGTCCAATATGTGGGCTGTTAGGGTGTACGAGCTACGGGGCTTGACTATGTGTGGGATAGGAGAAAATGCATTCGATATGGTCGTATGTTTTTATGGTCATTTTTTTTTAAACGTAGCTCATATGCTATGTTTATGCAATGCAGGTTTTCGAAAACTTTTATACTATCTCTTTCTAGACCTTCTAAGAATCAGTCATTTAATGCACAAGGGCCACTAGAGTTTCATCCATTGTTCCTAAGGTCTGGAATATGTTTGGACGTGACACTAATAAATATGGACACAATATAGACAAAAGTATGGGAGCACATCTGTTTTCCTGGACCAGTGTCAGTGAAAGACACTTTATGCTTCAGCATACCAAGACCTTTAGAACAACGCCATGTCTCCAACTTTGTGCACACAGTTTGGGGAAGAACATTTTCTATTCCTTTATGTGCACAAAGCAAGGTCCATAAAGACATGGTTGGATGAGCTTGGTGTGGAAGAACTTGACTGGCCCGCACAGAATCCTGAATTCAACCCCATCCAACACCTTTGGGATGAACTGGAACAGAGATTGTGAGCCAGACCTTCTCATCCAACATCAGTGTCT
>JBBPDC010000038.1:8998232-9014614 GCA_037974485.1 Hemigrammopetersius urotaenia
TAAGCACTGATGTACGTCGCTCTGGATAAGAGCGTCAGCTAAATGCCGTAAATGTAAATGTAAATGTAAATGTAAATTCCCACAGAAATTCCAGAATCGTGTGGAAAGCCTTCCAAGAAGAGTGGAAACTGTTATGGCTGCAAGGGGTGCAATTCCATATTAAAGTCTATGTATTTTAATGCATTATAGTATCTGTTGGTGTAATGGTCAGACATACCAATACTTTCAATACATTTGTTCATACAGTGTATTTCTTTTTTCCTAGTTCATCAGTCTTTTTCATCCTCCAAAATTCTCCTAAACATCTTCGCCTTTGAACTGCACTCTGGTCCTTTTTTTACAGGCATAGAAAAGAGACCATGGATTGTAAAAGGCACCACATAAAGTGAAACTTATTCCTTTGTGCACTAATACACTGTTTGTTATATTCACAATTACTTCTGTTTTTCTGGAAATAACTACACAGTAATAAAATGTCACTTAAAAGCTCTTTAAAAACGATTAAATTGTAATACAGGCAACACATCAATTCTGATCCATGGCTGCATTTAAAGGAGGTGTAAAAGGTGTAAAACACCAGTCAGGATGAAGAAAAGTCTGGACTTCATTTTTCAGATCCAGAGCATAATTTTTTAATTTGCTTTGCACACTTTTCTTGGCTGATTGCAAGCACCAACATATTTTGGTGAGGACGATACAGACACACCGTTCTTTATCCACTGCACTACATAAACAAACAGTATCTCAAAAAATGGGTTCGAGTGATAAAAATCCGGTGCTGAATGAGTAAATGAAGATACACAATCGCAAATGATACATACAGTATGAATACATTAAAACACAATGGTGACATGACAAAACAAATCAAAAACTGTGTACAATGTTTACAATTGCTTATTTTTAATACAGAAAAAAACATGATTGGTCTTAAACATTTTTTTTTTTATGCAACAAAAGTGGACCAGCTCTCCAAATCCAAAGATGGACAGAAATATCAATGAGGTTTTTAATTTAACCCTCTGAAATGTTTAATATGGAAAAAAATGTTTTTCCAAACATAAATCTGTGAAAGTGCAACATGGCTTAAAACAATAAGAATACAATAGAGAGCATGCATGTTTCTCAGGTGAAAAGAAGAGATTGGGTCAGCTGTAGCACTACAGTAAAGAAGTACCCTCTCAGCCGCTTAATTATACTTGCAGTTTTTGCATAGTGGAGGGAACTCATGGGCGTCCACTTACAAGTATTACAAAGCCCAACATTGTTTTCCTCTTCTTGTTTGAATGTAGTCCTTCATATTCTACATCTATATAGTAATAATAATCTTACATGTACTGTTAAGGTTATAGGTAAGAATTGCATTTGTAGTATTACTGAAATTGCACTCTTGCTTTTTTCTTTTTTTTTAATTACCTCACATTGCAAAATAAAACAGAACGGGAAAAAAAGGCAAACATGTCAGATGGAAGCACACCAATAGACAGTGAAACTATGAGCAGCAGTCAGCTGGTGAAAATGCGCTAAGCAGCTGAACTGAGACCAAATTTGCAGTTTTTCCCGTTGTGGTAAAAATTGGGCTTCTGCGATCAGCACAAAAGTGCAAATTCTTCTCAAAAGCTACTCGATCCTGCGACACACAACAGTTATGATATAATACTACAGAGAGAAGTTTGTCGACATTTTTACTTCTCCCCCTCCCACCCAAAAAAGTAAAAAAAATTACAATTAATGTCATAAGCTTCTAAAATATCTATTGCACACAGCTTTCCAAAACATACCACTGTCCTTGAAGAGGATTCCTTTAGAGTGTGGAGTGACACTTGAAATAAGTAAACAATAATTTGCACGAAACATCTGTAGTAACGTTCACCCCATTAACGCGGAGGTGGTGACCAGTGCAACAGCACTATGAAGGGTTTGTAGTTCAGACTAGAGGTTTGTCCATGTATTGTCACTCCATCTATAAAAGCAAGCACCTTTTTTGTAACTCATCCATACACCAATCAGCCATTACATTAAAATGTTAATGTTGAGTAAGCGAACCCCGTGCCACAAAAACAGCATGGAAAAGAAAACATGATTCATCAGACCAGGATGCCTTCCTTGGTCCAGTTCTGATGTTTAGATGTGTCCATTGTAGACACTTTCAGGGGTGGACAGGGGTCAGCAAGGGCCCGCTGACTAGGCTGCAGGTACACAGCAAGTGGTGCTGCACTGTGTGTTCTGTCACCTTTCTATTAGAGTTTTTTAAAGGACCTAAATGTTACAGCAGTTCTTCTGTTGGATTGGAACATGCTCCTCAGTGAACCCACCTGGGTGTCCATGACCCTGTAGCTGGTTCACTGGTTGTTTTTCCTTGCACCACTTTTGGTAGACAACAACTACTGCATACCGGGATCCCCCACAAGACCTGCTGTGTTGATGTTCTGACCCGTCAATATCTGACCCTTCTCAAAAGTCGCTCAGGTCTTTATGCTCGCCCTTACAACACATCATGCTTACAACACACCAACTTCAAGAACTGACTTTTCAGTTGCTGCGCAATACTTCCCACGCTTTCACAGATGCAATGAGATAATCAATGTTATTCTCTTCACCCGTCTGTGCTTTTAATGTCGTGGCTGATCGGTGTATGTGGCACTGCGGAAGGCCAGCGTAACATTTAACAAAGGCCGACTCCTTAGACTGGTCAGGTCAGCCTTGTACGTTAGTGTAAGTGCAGCAGTCGGTCAGTCATTTGAACATTCATGGCAACAGTGCCTAAACACAGCCACACATACACACACCGTGAGCAAAACTCTGCTTCGCAAGTGCCATCCACAGATATGACAGGTATCTACAAATTTACAAAGCATGTCCAATTTTTTTAAAGGGTTCCACCAATTGTTTTTAAAATTCCTGAATAAATAAATGGTGAATGTATAAACAAAGTAATTCCAAGCAGTTTGAAATGTGAAATGCTCAATTCTAAAGAAACCTATGGAGTCAGAGGAGTTGACAGCGTTGGTGACAGGAACCAGACCTCTAGAGCTTTTAATGCCACTGGAAAGTACTTTTATCCAAAGCTACTTCCATCCCCTTACTATAGAGGACAGTCTCCCTGGAGCAACTAGGGTCTTGCTCAGGAACCCATTGGTGGTATGCTGAAGGTTTGTACCCATGACCTCTTGGTCCAGAGGCAACTATCCTACCCACTAGTCCACCACCACTCCAAAATGATTATGAATGTGCAGCCGACTTTGAAAAGATCTTTCATGGCAGTCTAAACTACATTAAGGCAGTAGTGTCTAGATCAGGGGTCACCAACCTTTTTGAAACTGAGAGCTACTTCACAGGTACTGAGCCATACCAAGGGCTCCCAGTTTGATACACTAGAACAGAGTTTACTTAAACATATATAAACTTCATGTATAATAAACATGTTAAAAATGTTTTTTTTTTTTTTTTACATATGTTATTTTTAAATCTATATAAACGCAGTTGTAATTAAAAAAAAATTAAATTATGCTGCTCAGTGGTAAGTCGCGGGCTTCTCATGTGGTCCTTGTGGGCACCATGTTGGTGATGCCTGGTCTAGATAAAACTTGGATTTTCCTCCAGTTTTACCACAGTTTTGCCATCATAAACATTACATATAAAACCCCCAAGACGTGTGAAGGTTCATTGGTGGTTTCTGATGGTTAAGATATTGTTTATATTTGTGTTGTAATCCCTGGTTCCAATCACCACCACTGTAAAGAGCTAGTAATTTCACATTCAAATATTCTAAATGATTTTACATTTCAACGACTGCAGAAAAATGGAAACATCTGTGGAATTGCCCATAAATATGTGGACATTACAGGGTTCATCTAGACCTCCTTAAATACAGTCCATCTCTGCAGAAAAAGGTGATCATACATCAGTGGCAGACATTTTCAGCATGTCTGGATACCAAGCCTTCAGAGCGGGGACAGACATGTATGTTAAGACACTGTCAACTGAAAACTGCATATAGGCTTTGCTTTGGTCAAGAATTCCAGAAAGCCATTAACAGGTGGCCCTACCATTGTGAAAAATCCTAGCCAGTACTTTTCCCTTTTTATGTTAGCTCTAACGGTGGCATTTTGCACATCATTCTTGTAACAAATAGCATGTAGTGTCAATGACAAACTGGTTTGCTTTGTACTGGAGTGCTGTAAAGGCATGGAAATCCAATTGTTCCCCAGTTATCAGACATATGTTCCTAAAAAACTGCATATTAAACAATGTAAAACTGCTACAAAACCATAAAGATTGCCAACATACATCTCTGCCAATTATGCTCTCCAGAAATGATTAAACACAAAAATACAGACTGTAATACAAAAACGGGTATATGCATAAATACGCATATGTGAATGCGCACAGACGCAGACAAGCACAGACAGACACGCATACATACACAAACACACACCCACACCTTTCCCTTTCACACTGCCACAGTCTTATCAGCCACTGGTAGCTGGAACATATTCAAAACAAAGAGTCATTTGAATGTTAATCCATCATAATAATAACTGAAGTGTTAAGTCTTAATGCGTGCTCATCACTTCTCTTTGCAAAGTTAAAATAATGCTTGAGACATTTCCCAAGGGATCCTGAATGCATACACATATCTACATTTGATCAGGTCACATCTAGGCTACTTTGTCATCATTAAGTCGATAATTGCTACCACTGTAGGACCGCTGCATGCCATTTTTACGCATTTTGGAGACACTTGGTGTGAAAATGTAGCCTAAGCTGATCCACAGATGAAATCTGAGATAGCAACTTTAACAGTCACTAATTTGATTAGACTTTTTAAAAAAAAAAGAAAAGAAAAAAGAAAGGTATGCATGCAAAACTGTGCATGTCAGAGGCTGTACAGTGCCTCATACTGAAAGGTGAAAGGACAGTATCTTATTGCACACTCCTATTAGGGTCTGTTTTCCTTTTCCGCTCTGAAGGAGTATGTTCAAGAGGTCCAGTGCTTGCACCTCACTCCATTACAGCCTGTTCCACTGGCTGGCCACAGAGGGCCCTGTCATCCTGTAACACTTCAAAATCACCAAACGGGCTTACACTCAGGAAACAAAGCTTTAAGCTTTCATAACACATATCAAGTATGTCTTCGAGAACCACAAGGGCTAAGTTACTCAAAAACTGACCTCAGCCAATTTTTCGTCTGATCAAGATGCAAAAAGGTTTAAAGAAATAATAATATTAAAACAAACAAAAAAAACAAAACTATAATTGTCCAAAATAAGAGTTTGGTTCTAAGCTTCAGCAGTTGTTCCTGCTTTCCTGTAATTGTCTCTCTTTACGCTGTTTTCCAATTCATTTCTGACGATCAAACATAAAGCATACTGTTCGGTAGGGGCCTTCCTACGGCTGAGTAGGCAAATAAATAGAATCATTCCTAAACTATAAAAGGACTTAAGAAGCTCAAAATAAAAGAGAAAAACCCACACACAATAAAAAGAGACTGGTGGGATTTAAAAAAAGAAGAAAAAAACAGAAGTGCTCACATATTTAGATAAAAGGATTAAATAGAAAAGAATGCATCCAAAGTGCAGTGGCTCTCCTTGATGACATGGTGCATCAAGAACCTTTAGCACGCTAAAAGAACAATGCTTTATCGTGTCCCCCACCCCATTCAGAAAAAAAAAATACCATGGATCTCATACTATGGTCTCATCTGCTGTCTTTTTCAGCAGCTTGGTGGAGAGCAAGGAATGCTGGGTAGAGTGGGCACCCTTGGCGTCTGGAATGAGCAGGCGCACTTTCTGATTGGTTCGTCTCCACTCTGAGTACAACTGACAGTGGTAGCGGAATGACACCTGTGGAAAGGAGGATTCGCTCAGTTAATGGTGCTTTAAAGACATACCATAAGTCATAGCCAGCCTTTCTTTTTTTTTTTGTTTTACGCAATGCCATTATGTGTACATGAACATCAGGTACCATTTTTCAGCTATTGTTTTTTCCTTGAACACTATTTCTTTTTTTCTTACTGTGACAGATCTCACACAATCAAGTGGTATTAGGAGGAAATCTGAGGTAGGGGAGTGTTTTCGTTTGATGATGGGTGGGGTGGTGGAAGCAGAAGGTGAAGTATAACATTGTAATCAGAACTCAAAACACATTTTTAAAGATTAAAGTTAAACAAGAATTAAATGTTTTTTAAAAAAATATATAATAATAATTTACAAATAATCATTTAATCATTTAATCCTACAAATAAAAATGATAAAATGTACCGTTCTTTGTATTTTTCTGCTTTACTTTAACATAATCTAGGCAAATTTTACCTGCGAATGAGCAAATCTACAAACCTCAAAAACACCTGAGGAACAGCTTGTCTGTCACTATAACATTGCTTCTTACTCACAGTTAAGAAATTCATTCATAGGCTTGTCTCAGCAAACCTATACACCAAAACATACACTCCCTCCAAACAAAACACTTCCCACCTAGATCCGCCAAACATTAGGTACTTTTCCTCCACCCTGGTGAAGAAAATAGTGTAGGCAACAATGCAGTGTGACCAGGATGCAGCATTAGTGTTAAACATACTTGGCCAATGTAAACATGACACAGCTACAACTGCTCTTCTTACCTTATGTTTTATCCATTTTAAATTAGACTCTAAGTTTCTAACCCTGCTTTCTATATATTGAAATGTTTTTTGTTGTTGTTTAACAATGTGTATGTAGTCAGGTACACCTTACCAGAGTCCAGAGGACATAAATGGTGAAGAGAGCAATGGTGAGAGCAATGAGGCCCACTGCCTCCAGACGGCTGTTGAAGTGCAGGTGGTCCTGTGCCCCCCGCAGACACAGCCACCCTGAGATGGCTGCCAGGGGCGTTATGAAAAGAAAGCACACCATGTCACAAAAGAGGGTGCGCTTCTCATTCCTTGGACCTGGGTCCCTGAGCCACTATAGAGACACAAGCAATAAAGATTAATGATAAGTTAAAAAGGGTCATTCTCTTCAATTTTGAATTAGGGAATTTTATAATGGCAGTTTGGGTTAAACACATACTTGGACAGCTTTTGAATAGGTTTTCACACCAATTGCAACTTAGATAGAGGAGAAAGATGCCAAAACACAATGCTAAAGTACACACACACACACACACACACACACACACACACACACGTATACAGAAGAGGAATAGTCAGAAAGAAGCCATGCAGACAAAGGCAAAAGGCATTGACCTTTGTTACCTCTGTGAGGGGCCTGGGCCTGCGCTCAATGGTGAACTCTGTGTGGCACAGTTCACAATAACTAGTGTTCGAAGAGGACAGCCACTTCTCCAGGCAGCTCTTGTGCACGGTGCCCAACGTCCCTGTGCAGTCACATGGCGACAGGAGGCCTTCGCTGTTTCCCCCCTCATGGCAGATTCGACAAATTGGCCCATCGCTGAAAACAGGGGAAGAGCAGTTTATCCTAAAGATCACAAGAAATATTGTGTTTCTTATTTAAATCTAGTCCAAGCTATTGACATCAGTCTTCAGTCATTCATATGGCAGTTCAACAAGCATGAAAACTTTTGTGTTAAAATAAGAAAAACCTTTTTACGACATTCTGGTCTGAAAGACACCAGTTTAGAATTCCTGCTTCACATTTTATAAAGCACATTAATGATCACACGAATTTAGCTTAACAGTCTTTAAATGCGATCACATTGTTAAAAGCTTATAATTTGGCTTTGATTGACTAATAAAAAGCTATTAAAATTGACTATGAATTTCAGGCTATCAATACTTCCTTCAATTGTATTTTATCTTCTGAGAACTTCAAAACTGGAATTATTTGGTTAACTACTGATGGGCCTGCAAGTCAAATTCCTTCACATTTTATTTGTTCATTTCCATCCAAAGCATCACTGAGCTGAGATATTTCTACAAGCCATTCGTCTCACCTCTGTGTGCCCAGGGCTTTGATAACTGTCGACAGCAGCCGTCCATCTTTGGCTGTGACCTGGGTGACGTACTGCGCCCGGCGATTGTCCAACTCCTCCAATGTTTTGGACAGGGCAGCGTTGCCAGTGCAGTCGCACAGCGAACCTGGGAGGTGGCAACACTCCCCTGTGGTCATGTCTGATCCGTCCAGGGGGGCACGGGACGGGGGAATGTAGGGGGAATGGGGGAGCAACTTCCGCTCCCACAGTTGAACTCACCTGGATCCTACCACTTCACACAGAGACCCAGGGACATAGCACAGAGAGCAAAAACATCCAGATTGATCAGAATCCAGCATTCATACCCAACAACAACATTTTGACATCAGTTTTAACAGTCAGCACAGAGAGGGAGGATCTTATGGTTTTGTCAGTGAAAGACAGAGATAGAATTGTTGTGGGTGTAAAGTAGTCACGTGTGAACACACCACAACACTGTGATAAATGTGAAATGCTTCTTTGAATTTAACCCATTCACCAAATGAAGCAGTGGGGATGGTGCCTTGCTCAATTGTACCTCAATTGTGCTACTAGCAGTCCTGGAATTCAAACCCACGAGCTTCTAACCACTAGTTCACACAAATTTGCGGCTGTCAGAAGTGGAATGTAGCTGTTCTTTGTTGTTGTTTTTTTTTGTTTTTTTTTTTTACATACAAATATTTACATACACGAACCTTTTGTAACCTAATGTATGAAGTTAAGACATAATTTCAGTATGAAGGACATAAGGAACTGACATAGTCCTTAAGAATAATTTTTAATCCGTTTAATCCTGTGTGTAATTTGGTTGCATGCTGTGGAAGCAACACAAGCTAAACAGCCTTCTAGACACCAAAACAAGGAATCCCGTCTCCAGCTAGCTGGCTAATAAAACCCTTTTAAAGCAGATTTAATTGATTCTTCGACAGAAAAGCACAAGAGAAGGCTAGTACAGGTTCCCCAAACAATATGTGGACCTAAATATGGATGTCAGACATAAAAACGGGATCTTAAATTTAAACCATCTTTACGTTGGAGCTCATGCTAGCCGGCTCCTGCTAACCTAGGTTAGCACAAAACGCTAAATTATTCAATTTACTACACTATATAACCATTTATGCTCACCTGTTGTGATTTCATGTTGGGGTATCGACTCAGCGGTTGGATTCCGATAACAAATAGGGAAATGTGGTGTCAAAATCGAAAACAGTGACTGTTGTTTTGGCCCTAGACTCTCTTTTCAGCTGACAGACGACTCTGGCCTCCTATCGACGTTATACCGCTGTTTAGGAAACTAGTGTAACAGGGCACAGTTTCCACAGACCGCTCCGCCAGTATTTGCGTAAACTCTCTTTCTGAATTCGCGTAGCCCAATAACGATAGTCCCTATTCCCATTAATGAGAATTTGACTCTTTATGAGGAAGGGCTGCAGCGAGGCTGTTTAATACAATTAACATCATTTCCCGTACTATTTTTATACTTACACTATATGGACAAAAGTATTGGGACGTCTGACCATTACACCAACAGGGATTTTAATTATATTGCATTAAAACATACACTTTAATATGCCCCCTTTGGAGCTATAACAGCTCACACTTTTCTTGGAAGACTTTTCACAAGATTTTGGAGTTGGGAAAATTTGTGCCCATTCATTCTGTAGAGAATTTATGCTGTTAGGCACTGATGTTGGACGAAGGCCTGGCTCGCAATCTCCATTCCAGTTAATCCCAATGTGTTGGATGGGGTTGAGGTCAGGGCTCTGTGTGGCCCAGTCAAGTTCTTCCACACCAAACTCAGCTAATCATGTCTTAATGGACCTTGCTTCATGAACTGAATAACTATCAGGCTGGAATAGAAAAGGTTCTTCTCCAAACCGTGGCCACAAACTTGAAAGCATGACTTTCCAAAATGTCGTGGCTGAACATTTGCCCTTCAATGGAAGGAAGGGGCCACTTGGAATCAATAATTAAGAGGCGAGTCCCAATAGTTTTAACCATATCGTGTTTATATAATTAAGAAACATAACTATAAAAAACAATAGTCTTTTAGGTTTATTTCCCATGCCAGTTTAACTCAATAAAGACAATGCAATATTGCTTTTAATGTTTGTTTTTCCTTTTCTTTACACAGAGAAGCAAACTGGTAGCTTTAAACTGCCTCATCACCTCAAATTGAAGATTCTCAAAAAACAAAGCAGTGCAAAAACACAGCTAAAATATGAGTATCTCTTTTCACTCATAGGCCTAAAACGCACCTTCTATGTTAAATGACGTATTTCTTTTGACAAAATGAGCCTAATGCACTGTCTACCGCTTTGAATCTTCAAACCTAATTTTGTGCTCTTTTAGATTCTATCCTTAAATGAAATCCACATTCTTTATTAACTAGCCATATCGACTCCTTATTTAACATGTATAATTTGGACACTTTGACTTTCATGGGCAAAGGAAAGAAGATTTGAATGCAGATATACCTGAGGAGGTATCAATAAGTAGAGTGTACACCTTGTCATTATGCAGAAGGCACATAAACATTTGGTTAAAATACTGCATCAATTATACTGGTCCAAAGTGAAGTTTGACCAAATTCGATCCTAAAAACACATCTGACTGCCCCTATAATACTGTCACATATGTTTGGGTTTTTGTTTAAACGTAAAACCTCACAGGCACTGTCAAGAGACAAGAATAGAACCCACAACAATTACTGCAATATTTGGGGTTATGCAAGCCTGATGCCAACAAGGTTGATGTTGCTGAACTGGAAATTAAAGTTGCAGTGTAGTTTGTTATTTTTTTTTGGAACAAAACACATTTGAAATGTAAACAGATGCCCATGTATTCTTGCTTATATGGTAATTTGAAAAACTGGACGTTTCTTTCCAAAAAATAAATGTACAGTATACTCTTTTTAATGTACAATATTTTTTTTGGGAAAGAAAATGGGGCTGACATTCTTAGACCTAGACATCTCTTTTAGACTATAAGTTATAGTCTATGTATATATCTTGTATGTAATTTATGTGATGCCTTTCACCTATGATAGATTTTGATTTATTTATTGAAAAGCAAGTAAGATATTATGATGAAAGTGTAAATGCAATATTGCTTTCGTAAATAACAGGTTGAACAGCCTCCTCACTTAAAACTGGCAATTGTCTTTTCTCTTCATACAAAACGAATATCATGTCAGATAAACAAGCAAGACAAATATTAAATTACAAAGAAAAATAAAACTAGTATTCCTGCATGTTTTTCTCTCATTTTCTGATAGTTTGGTAAGGGGAACTGTTCAAGTGACATCATTAGAAGAGCATGAAGGATACACCTAAACACCTTTAAATACTCCAGGTTATGACTTAATATAATCAAAGGGAACGTCACACAAGCAGCCAAAAAGTGCGCGGGACTAGGTGAGGACACATAGCCTGTTAGAACAAATGAAAGATCACAACTTAGCAGTGCAACTCTTTATTCTACAGTATAATATCTGCAGTTTTTTTTCCTAATGTATCTTAATCAGGACACAGGCAGCCTGGAGATAATGCAATGTCTGAACAAACTGCCCTAATATAAAACAGTAACTTCAGAGGACAGTCAGAATGTGGCTGTTCTATTTAGACTTGACCTCCACTTCTGTATGGAGATGGTGCCGAAAAACCCTGAGCACAATTAATCAAAACTGCATTTTCTTGTGACAGCTGAAGGCGGCGGACCGAGCAGATGTGCCTGCTTTACTCATCACTAATTATTACCAATGTCTCACCATTTTTATTCGTTCCTCTTCCATTACTGTAGCAAGTGTGATTAATAGTGTGCACGTCCTGTCTGTACATTTCAAGAACTACTTTATCTATGCATATAACTACATTTAACCTGTTAAATTATGCAAGTTTAGGAAAACTCCAAACCAAAATCTAATAGTAAAATAACTGAAGTTGATGCAACTTTAAAATACATTTTAAAAGACTTCCCTACCGCCTGTGTCAAACAATGTTATGGGTGTTTTTTTTTTTAAAACCACAAAACTCACACTGGGTTTAGGCGCCCCTGATTTGTGGTACTGTTCCACCACTAAACTGTTGAGAACCACAAAAGTGTCACTGACCAGCACATGCACTACTGTTACAGCACCAGACACTTCACTCAACACTACAGAAATGCTCAGAATTTCCTTCATTCAAAAATGTACCCTTATTTGCTACAAAATGAAATATTTTAGCAACATAGTGAATCAAAATGAAAAACTGTTGATTTTTTCCCCCCCACTTATGGGCGGATGCACACATTTGAATCAAGTTAATTCAACAAATCCATGCTGTTCTATGAGATCAAGCATAAATAATGAAACAAGTGACAGTAATTTGGTTTATTTCCATCCCAATTTAACTTGATAAAAGGCAAAACAGCTGATGAGACTTCATGGATGTGTGAATGTCATAACCACGCTTCAATAAAGGCATTTTTTATCACAGTATGGGAAAACATAAGGCATTTCCAACCTAACCACACAAATGTTATCACTTAAATTCAAACAAGAATCTAATAACAGTGATACCTTTTTCTTTTGCTGACAATTTGACAGACAGTGGATCGACTTGAAACACTGAAATCGCACTGCGTTCTCTCGGTTAACAGCTATATTATAACTTAACAGTGCAAAGACTGGGTTGCGGTAAGAGTCACTGGAGTTCTTTTTATTCAATAACCTGATTCAACAGGAGACATTGCATCCTCATAACTGCAATAACTGGCTCCGAACGCAATAAACAATCAATACGAATTCAGTCAGAAGCCCACCTCTGCTCTAAATAGTGCAGGACGTTAAAGTGTGTTGACTGTGCAGTCTGAAATGTTCACCGTATTTATTTATAAAACTGAAAAATGATTGCAGTCTCCCTTTGGTATCTATAAGATCCAGACAAGACAAGTTCCTTAACCACCTGTTTCTGCAGAACATGCCCATCTCAGCCAAAGTTAAACTAGCAAGGATCCCTTTCAGGGACCTGGCTGAATAAAAGCCATGCTTAGTGTAGGAGAGGAAACTCCTCAGAGCGGCTGGAAGCTCAAGACACACTGATCCCTCACCATCCCTTTCCTCAGGAGCGGGTCACACGATCAGTGCCCAAACAAATTTACTTCTGAAAACAAAATTCTACACCCCCCACCCCACACCATGTAGTCATGAGTTCAGACACTGGATAACAAGAGGGTGGGAGAAACACACACAAAACAAACAAAAGACCAATTAAAAAGGAAACGGAATGTTATCTAGAACTTCTTAGGACCAGGGAGAACTCTAGAGTCAACATGGATACCACACGAAGGTAAAAAGACAGGAGCTAGAGCTGCAGCAGTTGCACAATACACAGGAGCAAAGCAGCAATGAAGAGTGTGAGAGGAACAGAGGAAGAGGCAGCATGGAAAAGGTAAGAGGTGGGGTCACAGGTTCTGGCAGCACTGGAATTTGGTGCCCTTTAGCCCGTCGGTAGTAGGCGGCACACTGATGTCCACCACGTTGTTGCCAGGAGACTCGTCGTGTGCAGACCTGTCTGCGATCTGCTTTTGTGATACAATCCGATAGATTTCTGGAAAAAAGCAGCAATGTTGTGAATTAGTCTTTTAACGAGGCCACGATTAACGAACCACTTTAAAACTAGTCCCTTCTTAGCCCCTCCTTGTTCACCCAGCAATGGAAACTGCAACTCTTAATCCCACACTTTTCAAACTACAGGTAACCTCCAGAAAACAAGCAACCACTAAGCTAACTTTGGGCCCAATGCAGGTCTTAACTGAATGTCTACAATTGGGTTGAAAGTTCACTACAAAACTAGGACTTCTTGAGCAAATTTAGGAATAACCACTAAGCAATCTCCTACCTGTAAGAATATTTTTGAAAGCCTCCTCAACATTTGTAGAATCCAAAGCTGATGTCTCGATGAAAGACAAATTGTTCTTCTCTGAAAGAAGTGAGCAACAATCCATGAATTCACTTAAATGTATCGTGATTGTGTGAAGAAAAACAGAAGATGAAAAGATTGTTTGAAGAAAGGTGCAACTCTTACCTGCAAAGGCTCTGGCCTCATCAGTGGGCACTGCTCTGAGGTGCCTCAGGTCACTCTTGTTGCCCACTAGCATGATGACAATGTTGTTGTCTGCATGGTCTCGCAGCTCTTTAAGCCAGCGTTCCACATTCTCATATGTCAGGTGCTTCGCAATGTCATACACCAAAAGAGCTCCTACCGCACCCCGGTAGTACCTAATGGGCACCAGGCAAAGGTAAAGAAGAAACTTTTTTTTTTTTTTTTTGTGCTTTTACATCCCCTCCCCTTTTCCCATATAAACATCTGTCATTACCTCAATTTGTTCTGCATAATGTTTGTGTTTTAAAAATAAACTTCATAAGCAACAAATAGGTAACAAAAACAAAGGCTTTATTCATGCTGTACAATAATTCAGACCCATTTCTTAAATCTGATTTTAAGTGTCTAAAAGACTGCAGACTAAGTGTATTTGGAGACTGCAGATGTTATTTACATACATTTCCACACAGGTAGCCATAGTAACAGTACATGGGTAAGTAAGGAAATGCCACATTTACAAGTGCGTAAAATAGATTAACATGTATTAGTTAAGAGACTGATCATGCCAGATCTCTCAAGAATACCACTGTTTTTTAGCAATTAAATCAAACTAAATATGACTGAGCATGATAAACTCCCAACTGGCTTCAATACTAATATTCTGAGATGGGCTTTAATTTTAAACCCTTATTGAAGGTCACCGTAAAACTACAGTGCACACAGTATCTGTGTCCAAAACATTTGTGTATTCAAACTTCTACCAATGGTGAAAAATCCTCCCAAAATCTGATCTGGGCAAACTGAACTGCATGGCCACAATTGCCCTAATTGATTGTAGAAATGTGAATTGAAGTGGTGCCTTGCTCTTTAGACTATAGAAAATATGTCCCACTCTTATATATAAGGTCTGAGCTCCCCGTCTGAACAAGCCCTAATTTTGTTTTACTTCTCTGTAGTACGTATGGAAGTTTAGACAGTCTGTCCTGTACTCACGCTGATGTGATTGCTCTGTAGCGCTCCTGTCCTGCTGTGTCCCAAATCTGAGCTTTGATGGTCTTTCCGTCCACTTGGATGCTCCGAGTAGCAAACTCTACTCCAATGGTGCTCTTGCTCTCCAGGTTGAACTCATTCCGTGTGAAACGGGACAGCAGGTTACTCTTCCCCACACCGGAATCTCCAATGAGCACCACTGCAAACACAGGAGGCAATAAGAAAGACAAAGTGGGTTAAATTGCATACTAGAAGTTTTTATATTGTGTCATATTAAAATAAATAAATAAATAAACTGTACACAATCTTGTGAATGCAGTGTATATCCAAGATAATGACAAATGATACAGTATTTTGCAAAAGGGTGGGCTATTTGCTCAAAACATTAGATGATTTGATATTTTTACTTCTATTACTTTAACATCACACAGATGAACCCAATTAAACAAGGCTGATTAAGTTCTTTGTAAAAGAATATATAAATATTGCACTCAGAAAAATGTGATCTGTTTCGTCACAACAAATAGTCAATAGTCACTGTACCCCACACCTATTACTTTTACAAACCATGTTTCAAGCTGGGGAGAACATGAACACATCATGAAGCAACAAGAAGAGGCAAGCCTGCTGTCACACAGCATAAATGAATTATGGCCAAACATTCCACCAGGAACATTCTCCCACCTCTATATTTTTATGACATTTCTATGCAGTTCTACGGTCTGCAGAAGTTTAAGCTGGTTCACTACACTGCAGTATATATACCAGTATATTCTAAAACAGAAGTTACACAGAAATACTTTTGAGGTCAAGGCTGTGTGATTTCATTTCTACTGGAACGGACAAGATCTTCAGGCCCAGTTGCTCAGAACGAAATGTTCCCAGCCCTGACCATGACAACACCCATAGGCTCAAAAGTCTGGGGTGGGTAGACAAATTCACAAGATCATAGATCAGAACACCCACCCTGTTTATTCCACTTGCTCCAACCATTTCGACTTCTCTGCAACTTTTAGAACACACAAACTACATTGGCAACAAATTAAAAACGAGCGAGGAAATGAGTGGAACGTCCCATCACATGTAACCAAGTAAAAGGTCCACAAATTTTAGACAACCTGAAAAAGGAACTTTTTGATTTTAACTGGTGTTGAAACCACCACAGACTAAAAGAAGGTCCACTATAAAGATGAGGACATGAGCATATTAGACCTTTTTTGTTCAATTCCCTTAAAAGTAAACAAAAGTAGGGACACACAATATATTGGCTGTTAATATATTGACTCTTGGCTTGCTCATCAGAGGCACTTCATTCACACACATTCACACACACACACATTTATTTCACATTTATTTCAT
>JBBPDC010000038.1:9055939-9079265 GCA_037974485.1 Hemigrammopetersius urotaenia
CACAAAACCAGAGAGATGCTCTGAAAACACAAAACCAGAGAGATGCTCTGAAAACACAAAACCAGAGAGATGCTCTGAAAACACAAAACCAGAGAGATGCTCTGTTGTGCTACAGAATATTACGTACCATGACTAATAACACTAAACGCCGGCTTTAGGTCGGAATGTCCCTTAAAAGAACAGGAAAGTGAAAGCTGCTGCACAGAATGCAGTGCAGATGGAAACACCTACTCCAGATATTTGCTCTGAATAAATCTAGGTTGTATAGATTGGGTATAGTTTTTGTATCGCTGCTGAATGGATTATATAACATGGCATCAGATTCAAGTTAGACCGAAAGTGAGTGGGATGTCTCTTATTTCAGTTTGCATGGGCAGAATGACTAATGCGAACCAACTGAAAGTGGCAAATCCTATTAAAGAGAGCAGGAGGCGACTGTTTTCTCTCTCAGAGAACAAAAAAAGTGCAGCATCAGATAATTAAACATCAGCAATTAGACAGATAATGTCTTTGATCTAGCACCAACCATATTTATCCACAGAATATATTTTCCTGTCTAAAACAATACTGTGCATGAACAAAAAAGACAGAGGGTTTGTTTAGGTGAATGGCTTTTATTAAAACAAAAGTAAAAAAGGTTGCAAAGTGAAAAGTGAATGGTCATCATGGGCTGTGTTTGTGTACTGATGTTTGACAGATATTTGATCCTTTTGCCTTGGCTGATAATCATTACCTGACATTTAATGGCAGTATAAGGTGCAGCACTTAAAGAGGGCTAAGCTGCAGTAAACCATATGCCTATTCTGAGAGTGTGTAGCTGTGTGTGTGTGTGTGTGTTTGTTAGTTATTTACCAGACTCTCCAGCCTCTTAGCCACAATAGAAGCAAAGCGTCTCTCCCCAGCCAGTTCAGAGATAAGGAAGATGTACTCTGGGGCTGTGACCTGGTTGGAGCGGTGAGTGCGACCTGGGCCAGAAGGATGAAGAACAGTGAGCCGTTTACAGGTTTGTGGTAAGAATGTCCTCCTTTACGGGAACACTACATTAAGCAGGGTTTGATATTGAAAGCTTTGTGGTTTGGTGCTGTGAGTGAGAGGCCCACTTTTCAAAAAAACACCCCAAAAAATGTTTAACTCCACAGATGCTGTTGATTTTGTAATATAATCTTGGACCTCTGTAACAGTAACTTTATAGAAGATGGAAAAGTTTATTCCATGTCATTTTAACCCTTTTTATGAATCAGTTCATTAGAGATGTTCAGACAATACACAGGGCAGCTCATGTAAAAGGTAAAAAGCATTTTTTTTTAAAAATCTAGCAGTGACCTACCAAACTGCTGGATGGCACGGTCAGCACTCCAGGCCAGCTCTAGGGTCATGTGAACTCGTCTGCACTGGTTCTGCACCCGTCTGTCTGCCTGCAGAGAGATCCCTGAACTGGCTGCCTCAGAGATTATAGCCACCAGCTACAGAGAGAAACAGAGTGAACTCAGGCGAGCTGTATTTTTGAGGGAAGCTTTAAAAACCCATTGTTAGGTCCATCTCTCACCTTGTCTCCATTCATGAAGCGATCTTTCTCTTTGACATTGATGTGGTCGATAGTGTGTCCCTGTTCAGCACGAGATTCATAGCGCACGGTTCTGTCAGGCAGACGGACCACACGCCCTTTGCGACCCGTCATCTACAGAAACACACATGCAAAGAGATGGAGAGAGACACATAATTGCATTATAGTTTCACGTCAACAGAAAAATTTCTGTCAGCTTTCATTTGCGTCAAATAAGTTTACACATCAGAATGATCTAGTGCCGTAACTGGGCCTTACCTCAGAAACTTTCTCTGGACCTCCGAATTTATCTATGAGCTCATCCAGTGTGTTTAGAGGTAGTTCTTTTCCGAGCTCAGAGATTTTGTTCAGAAGGCCCTGCTTCAGTTCCTCCAGGCGAGCTGGTGAGCAAGAAAGAGCAACATTCATTTTTCAATCATTATTTTTTGCCAAAAAAGTGTAATTATTTGATATTATTGTTATAACTGATGTCCCACTAATGTCATCGATCAGTCTACACAACACGTCCTTGCTTTAGCTGTGTGGGAAAGGTTGGGCTATTGAAAATGTATGATCCCTCATGGAGTAAACACAAATGGTGCATGACATACAATGTACACTACCAGCATGACAGTTGGTGTGGGTAACGAAGATAACATCTTCGCTGTTTTCCTGGAGTGAATCGGGAGAGGAGTTGGAGTCGCTGTCCACGGCGTCAGACTCTGTGCTGCTGTCATCGCTGATGTTAATGACTCCCCTTCCATCCACAGACTGCTTTGGATATTTTGGGTGTCTGCCCCGGGGTTTTCCTACAACACATATAATTACAGCATAACGCTTACACACAGTAGGTACATTTCCACCAGTGAATTTTCAGAAATTCTCCAGAATACTGTACACTGCATTTACGGGATTCCGTTCCGTAACTACAGGGGGCAGTCTATTGGGGTTAAGGGTCTTGCTCAGGCAACCTAGTGGTGGTTTGCTAAAGGTAGGATTTGAACTTGGTCCAGCGGCAAGTATCCTACCCACTAGGCCACCACCACACCATACACACTTGTGTGTATATTGTTTAAATGTAACCTCATGCATGTAGAGTAACCAGGTACACATTCCTGATTTATTAACTCCATATTTATTTCAGCATCTCTGCATTGTGCATCAGTGCCTTGTGGTACATACTGTACTTAAATGCTTAGTTCTTCTTGTTTAGTAAACTAAGTACATTGAGAACAGTGAAAACCGTCAGATTCCTTGTATGTGCTCACATCCTTGGCCAATAATGCTGTCTCTGATTCAATCATTGAGCTGTAAGCAATGCAAACAATTTCTTTTGGGTAAACTGGAGTAAAACAGGTTTTACAAAACATATTTAACAATTCACATAAAACCTTTTCATGATGTTGCATTAAACATTTTAGATGTTTGGTTCCTATCACCACTATTCAGTATGTTTCTCTAGAACATTTCCCTTAGCCTTTTTTAAAAAGAAGCGAGCACTACAAAGGACTGCTTCGAGATGCTTCACACACAGAGGCATGAGAGTGAGTGAAGACCTACTTTTCCTCTTGTTTCCCGCTCCTTTCTCCCGACGCTCTTTCTCCGAAGGAAAGTGTTTCTGGACAAGGGACTGGAACACACCCCTGAGAACACAAGACAAATATGTAACTAAATTTACTTTAACACTCAAATTTAGACCTCTAGCAGTAAGAAGAAGCAACATAAAAGGCTTCATTTAGGCTTTTGCTAGTGATATTTTAGCAGTGACGGCAATGACGGTAAAATGGGGCAAAGGAAAGCCAGTTTTATCGCATCATCTGACGGCATATAACTCACAGCATGGTGAATGGAACCTCACTGACTTAAAAGATATCAGAGATAAAATTTCAATCACTCAGAGGTGGAAAGAGCCAGTCATACAGTCGCACTGTAGATTTGTATCTTTAAGTGCTTTCATTCATATACAGGAACAGTGGGCCAAAAGCATGCCATACTTACTCTGCAGCAGAGACAAATTTGTCCAAGTGCCCGTCATTCTCGTCAAGAACTTCACGAGTTCGAGCTTCGCCAGTAGACTGCAGCCCGATCACGATGCACTGGAGAAAATAAACGCAGAAAAAAACATGAATAAATCCATTTTCTGCTATTACTTCTCCTCTTGTGTCTGATGGTGTCTGATGATGCCCACCTTGCCAGCCTCCAGCTCCATCTTGGCCAGCTCCACCAGTCGGCGCACCTTGGCAGCAATGCAGAGGTATTTGAAAAAGCGCTGGTGGGACGACCAGAACTGACCCCATAGAGACTTTCTGGACACCATACCCAGTAAATCAGCAGCCTGAGTAAATACTGCCAAGGCCTCGGCCCACTGAGGGATCAGAGAGTGGATCACTTTAACAGTAGTGCTTATATACTCAGCGATACACTGAGAGTAACAGATCAATATCCTTACAAAAATACAAAATACTAAAAGTTATATTGATTAACCCTTTTAAATGCAGTTTTATTATGACAGTGAGGAACAGAGGTATAGTTCCACATTCAGATATTTGGGAATTATATTATGCACTCGATTATGTGAGGTTTGCTGGTATGGATATGTGACACATTCTGTCACTACATGGGGTTCTGGGGTAATTTTTGTAAAAGGTGACACTAGATGATTTTATTTTCCAACAGTCATGTCAGTATGATTCACTGTCCTCCCCTGAGAAAACTGCAGGGTGTTATACCAACTGTTCACTGAGCTCAGCGGTCTGTCATTTTAGTCATGTCCTGATACATCTCCGTGATTTTACAGGCAGATGTCTCTTTGCTGAAAAAAATGTTTTGAACCAGGGGTCACCAACATGGTGCCTCCAAGGACTACATGAGTAGCCCGCGGACCAGTTCTAAAAATAGTGTGCTACACCGGAGTGTAACATTTAATTTTATCCTGTTGCTATTCTTCTTTAATCACATTTGCATTAATATAAATTTGAACATAACAATATCTAAAAAAAACATTTCAAACATGTTGATAATACATGAAGTTTAGGTAAGCTTTGTTCTAGTGTATCAAACGGGTAGCCCTTCGTATCAGTACCCGTGAAGTAGCTCTCAGTTTCAAAAAGGTTGGTGACCCTTGTTTCAGAAAGATTTCTCTGCGGAAAGTCTAGATTATTACAGATGTCTCGCCTGATAAACTGATCTAGTCTGAACAGGACTAAGGTGAGTCATTATGCCGGTGGTCAGTAAAATGATTTGATGGTTTGAAAGTTGAATTGATGTCAACAGAAAAAGAAGGAAGGATCTCTGTGGGCTTCATGTGATGCGCACCAGTTTGGCAGCTTTGTTGTAGACGAGTTTGAAGTCCTCATCCAAGCTGATTTCTTCGATGCGGAAGGAGACTCCTGAGAAGCTCAGCTGCCGTGCAATGTACATCCCACTGACCTTCATGTCCATCGCAACAATCTCCATGGCACCCACACCTCTAACAAAACAGTCAGATTATGGCTTCAATACAGAAAGCAGAACAGAAAACACACTTTCAGAAACACACAATTCGTATACGCCAAACAAATTTAACAAACCTCTTTTCAATAGCGTGGAGGAAGTCGTCAAATGTCCTATATGGTGTACCCTCTCCCCAGATGCCCAGGCGGCTCATGTAGATCATGTTCTTTGGCTCGGAAGCACCTAAGGCAATAGGGAACCTTCACTTTTCTGCATCACCAGCGGAATAATAGTGACTACATCTTTGTGGTCAGAAAACTCACCTGTGGCACTGGCATACACCACCCTGGCCAGAGGCAGTTTGTTCTGCAGGTCCAACACAGCCTTCCCCATTTTGGTGGATGTAGCATTCTTAGCTTTGTGGCATTCATCAAATATGATCTGTAGACACATTACTGTTAAGGGCAACTTTATGTCTGGTGTAATAATAACCAAACCAAAGCATGAGTACAGATTTCAAATACACATATTGACCAAGCTGTTAGCACTCAAATAGTAAAGGATACCACTCCATCAAAGTCAGGCCCACACCAGTCCAGTATCTGGTTGAGCCTGGTGCGGAGCTGGCCTCCAGCCTGGCTCTCTCCGATTAAAGCTGAGTAAGTTGCAAATAGGACCCCTTCTGAGGTAGCTGTGTCTCCATACTTTATCTGGCAGGAGGAAGTTATGGAGATACACACGGAGCATTACCATTAAAAACTAGAATGCAAACTATTGTCATTGTCACCTCATGTGGAACACCTTAAAAATAAACAATAGATTTCTGCAGTACTTTGATGGTAGAGCGCGATAGCAGACTAAAATGACTCCACACTCACTTTATTCAAGGCATGCACTAGAATATTGGGAGCTCCGATGTCCTGAAGGTCTCTTTCTGCATCATATTTGAGGTCATTGGAGACACTGAACCTGGAAGAGGCAGAGACTTAAATGAAGAGATGCATCCAGAGACAGGGCTAAATCTGAGGAAATGCAACAATGAGGTTCATCAGAGCAGGACCACATGCTAGACCATCTTAAATCCCTGCTTTCAGACACACTCTGAAACAATGTTTACATTTCACCTAGCAGCATTATCTCCAGAATTGTATTGTTTAGTTAAAGCTACTATAGTGTGGTATACAATTCAAATCATTTGCTGTACATATAAATTACTGTATCTGTACAGTTTTGTACACAACAAATCTATCTAGTTTTAAGTACTAAATACTAAAACATTCTTGAAAACAGTTACACAGCAAATTGAACAATTCTATCTTTCACAGCAGCTTAGCAGCCTGCTGTTTATTACTCACTTTACAGGATGGTCTAGTTAATGGAAAAACACCATCATGGTTACATTAACAAAAGTGGGAACTGCATTTAAACACATCTTTCAGGTAGGATTGACAATTTAAAATAAATCATGGGAAGCAAACTGTACATGAAAAGAGCTAACTAACAACAACGAACAAAACTGCATTGACAGCCGGAAAACTCCAGTTCTTTCCTAATGTAATTCCTCATGCCCAATCTGCTGTGAAGTACATCGCTGTAAGATCTTACATTTAAACCTCCTTGACAAGCAGAAGTACAATACAGCTTGGTCTCCAGTTTAAAATTACATCAGTTATTCACAGTGAGTCTGATTCAGAGCTGAATGTGTTCTAGAGTGGGAAAGCATCAAATTGCATGGGGTAGTCTTTCTCCAGAACTGCCGATTCACGATATTTTTGTGAATATGTAGTTTAACCACTTACCACAATGATTTTTTCCTTCCCTTTAGGTAACTTTCCAGAATGATGCCGGCCACCGTGCGGCCTTTGCCCACTCCAGCTCCGTCTCCTATGAGGAAACCTGCCCTCTGATTGTTCTGCAGGATCACCTCGTGTTGCTATATTGCAAAGGAATAAGAAGGAAAGAGGGAGGGAGTTACTGAGCTTTCTTCATTTTGACTGTACTCAAGGAAGACCACAGAGGTACTAATCCAATTTTATTTATTCATTACAATCCAAGTCGCAAAACCTTTTGTGTTTTTTGTTTTTTACATAATATGGCTGCTCAGGGCACGAGTGAAATACATTAAATAAAAGCAAAAGCCCGTATGTGAACAGTTCGGATACAGACCTTTTATATAGGATTAGTGCCTGACTGATAAAGACAGTACATACCTGGCAGGCGTATATGATGGCCTCCAGCTGCAGAGCGGAGAGAAGGCTGCTGTTGATGATGGGCTCAGGGATGGAGAGTGTGTAGGTGATGTCAGGAGGGGGGACGCTGGACAGAGTGTTCGTCTCCACCACCCGGTCAGGGTGTGAATTTCCTATAGTGGCTGGAGGAAGCATAGAAAGACAGAACGAAAGAAAGAATGTATTATCTTTTCTGCGCATATAGCAGAAGGGAAAAGCTCAATTTGAAGGTCCCAGTGGGAAATTTGGAGGCTGGGCTTACATTTAGAGGGTTTGTAGTCAGCGTATGTGTCAACGTGGCCCAGCTCCTCTGTCTCCTCTTCCTCCACCTCTTCCTCCTCCTCTGGCTCTCTGAGTCTCTGCTGTGCATACAAGAAGACAGAGGCTTCAATCAGAATTGCTTACCACAATATGGAGCGAAGATCACCCACAAATCCTGTACTCAAACTAAAAAAGAAAGCGAAAGTAAAATGGATCAAAGAAACAGTTAAACATGACCAGTCATCTGAATAGCCAGAGTCAATAATTTAAAGAATTCAAGTCCAAATCAGCGTATAAAGTCAACAAACTGAAGTACTACATTTTCTGTATTTTTAATGGAATTAATCTCATTATAAAGGTATATAATGTTAATTTCATTATGTTAAGGCAAATGGTTAGTCTAAATTGAAGAAAACTAATAATACAAGCCGTCAATTAGGCCTTTAGCAGTCAAAGCCAGAAGGAAGGATTTAGTTAAATTGTTGTTATCATCACTTCACCTCTCGTTAAAGTTTGATAGTGAGATAGTACCTGAATGCCTCCCAGACTTGGTGTGTTGATTATAGCTGAGATGTCCTCTAAACTCTTTAAACCCTGAAACCGGTTGGGATTCAGCTGAAAGGAGAGAGAAGCAAATGCAACAGCGAAAGTAAACCAGCAGCAAAAGGAAATGTAATTTCACGGGAGGTGTGAACGGAACATCTCCTGGGTCTTGCTTCAGCTTCGCAGAACAAGCGTTAAAGCGTAGGAGTGCAACCAACTTTCTGAATTCTGAAGAAACCTGTGGTGCCTTGTTCAGTGCCCGTGTGTGGGATGGAGACTGTGAGCATGAGATGAGCCTCACCTCCTGGTTCTGTGCTGATGTGTTGATGTCCCATATGGTCGGAAAAGTTGCCAGGCCGTCAGTGGAGGGCGAGAAGAGTGAGGCGCTGGACGGATCATCTCTACAGGAGAGGTCCTACACAGGAGACAAGGACAAAACAGAGAGATAATAAGAATATGAATATGAGTTTACTTTAAAAAGCCAGACTTGAATTTCGATACTGGGGACACTGTCTGTTTGAACAGTAAGAAATGGACACAACACAAAGAAAAATTCACATATTGTCACAACGCAACCATTCAAACACCCATTCTGAGTGTATTCAGATAAAACCGGAGACTAGCTCTGGCTTAAACCAGAAATGTTGTGATGTCATAATTGCTTAAGACAGATTTGACCCCTATTTCAAACCATTTCTTGAATATGTATTTATTCTACTCTGAAACAGCAGATCGTTTAGATGCTACAATATTTGCATTTTTTTCATTTACTTCTGTAAAACTAATCCAGGTTGATTTTGAGCCAATTTATACCTTTTATAAATGTTTATGTATGAGCATCGGTATCAGTAGCTATGCATATGAAAAAGAAGCACGCATGCTGGACCACTGTCACTGCAAAAGGCTATTTGGGTATTTAAAATTTTAAACAAGGGTTGTTCAAATAAGTAGCCCTTGGGTTAAGACTGTATACATGGCAGAAAGAATTTAAAAGTATTTTAAAAACCCATTCCTGAGTGTACACTTAAATAATTAGAATACTTATAATACTAATAAATACTGTTATAATACATCACCATCAATTCTAACATGCCAAAGTCAGAGCAATGCAATTAGTTGCCAGCTTAAAATAACCAGTACATAAATGGGCCAAAATAAATAAGTCTGACTCGTCACTTTTTGGTCTACTCCTAGTCCTTTAAAACAAAGATTCTCTGTCTGGTCTTTTGGGAGCCCAGCCAGCCCACATATCTGTTCTACTCCACCTCAAAGCGTAAGTGATCCACGTAATCAAGGGCTGTGTTTAATACAGGCTCAGATGTTTGACGAAGTGGGAGGTCCTTGAGAGGGTTTGGTTTAGCAGAAAGATCTACAATCTGAAAGCTGAATCACCTTCTTCTGCTGCTACCACATGCACATGAATTCATTAAGACGAATCTCTGGTGGCGCGAAAATGAAAGAAATATGAGCTTAACAATAAACACCCGGATGATTTATGATGAAGTGAGGTGGACCTGACCTTAAGCAAACAGGATTACATCAACAGCCAAAAGCTCACATATGAGCACAAATATGAGCTTCACTCCAGAAGCAGAAACAATGACTGCATAATGTTCAAGGACAAAGCTCTTAGCTGATCAGCCATGCTCTCTCTCTCTATGTGTGTGTGTGTGTGTATGTGGTGTGTGTGTATGTTTGAGAAGCACTACTTGATCCGATTCTCTACAAAATGATTCAGTGCATTAATAGGTCATATATTTGCATTCATAGTGGTGCAAATTTTAATATATTTTGTTGTTATTGTCAATCGTCACCAACTCTACTATTCCCAAATCAATGTGACTAAACCACACTGATGGATCAGAACATTTTGATGCACTATTTCTCCCCACAGTTCACAGAAAGCAAATTCCACAAAAGCCTTCTCGGCTTTTCTAGGGACAAATGAACACAAACCCTGGAGGTAAACTGGATGAGGGAACAGTGTGGATCATTTACAGGGAGAGGCTGAAAAGGCTTGGCTGCTAGGCTGCTCTGAACTGAGTGAAAAACTAATGCCACTCATAACATCCTGCCAACCTTATTCAAGCCAGCTCTGACAAACTAGAGCAACTGGTTTGTTCCTGTTGCGAAGGGGAACAGCATGAACTAGAGGAATATTGGCTAAGACAGACTAATAAATTGCAAATATACCATTGACGCACACTGTTTTCAAATTACTGCACTGACCGGGCTTAGGAGAATGCTTCTTAAAAAAAAAGCTGAGGATAATAAGGCCGACTGTGTGTTACATACCAGTCTACCCCTTTAGATCTAATAAAATGCCCAAATATACCTTTGAGGTATCATTACATGGCAGGGCAACACATCCAAATAAGGAACAACAGGTCTGTGCTGTTTTACCTATGAGAAAATAGACTGTTCTGCCTTTATCAAACCAAAAATCCAAAGCCCACATGTTTATCCCTATGCACAATGATACCAATGACTCAACAATAAGTTTACACTTTTTCCGGTACACCAAATAAAGCCAAAGCTCCATTCTAGAGAAACTTACTGAGACAGAATTGCTCACAGTGGTGATGAAAACCATGTGCAAAATGGTTATGAACACATTGTCTAATGCCCGAGTCATTGTTTTGACATACTGTTGATGGTTTTGAGAAGGTTTTGGCCTAAAATATACTTTTCCATTCATGGTAAAGAGGTACAGGCAGATCTAAGTCAAAAAATTCCCTGAATAAAACAAACTACAGGTTCCTGTCATATGGCTGTGAGGGAAATGTGTAGAATCCACTCTGAAATGTGCAGGAGTAAGGTATATATGCATATATGCTCTTTCTATACAGAATATATAGCAAACCTTTGGAACTTGTTGGTTAACCAGAGAGCATGGGGACATTTTTCATACCTAGACCAAGGTCTCAGTGGATGACAAACAATACAAAGTGACAGCATGTCCTTGGTGGTCTGATACACACTTACGATCTTCATCTCAGTCCAGAGAATCATGGATAAGAGAGCAGGCTGCATCTACTCCCTCTATGTTGTCTGAACCATCACAGCTACAGACACAGGTTTGGACAGTAAAAGGGTCATCTTTGGTAGCTGCCTAAATTATGCTATACTTATTTCTTCTGTTGGATCAAATATAGCTAATATCGCATGTGGTCTTATAAGTCCTTCTGTGCTTTCACGACATGTTCCTCTTCCACTTCATATTCTCCAGTCAGCCACTGCTTAAACAAGCACTCTGAGTTTCCCAGCAATGTGCTCAAAACCACATTTGCCCATATATAGAGCTCCTTTTTCACAATCCATCGGGGACGTGATACAATCAGCGGCAGTGTTTTCCTCGTTGACCGGCACTAAAAAACATCCGAAATACTGACGCAGCATTTTTTATAGTACAAGATAGAGACTGTGGACAAATGTAGTTTTTTCTTTCTCTTTTTTTGTAGTACTCTGAGGATCTTTAAGAGTGATCAGAATGACCTGGTTAAGACCTGGTAAAGTTCCCCAAAATGCTAAAAGATTTGATAGGAAATCGTGAAGGAGGCATTCTATTGTGATAAAGGTTTCCACACTAGAGTTATGCCTAGAATTGAACATGCTATTTACCAAAGTGCCCTTAAACAAAGTTCCAGGAGCGAGGAGAAGCGGCTCGACCTGACAGACCGAACGCAGCTATGATAACAACCACGTTACGCCTCGTGATAAGGAAATGAGGACCAGAATATTGCACCAGCTCACAGGCAACTCTTTAACTCTGTAGTTCCTGATCTTGCATCGCTTCTTCTCACTCTGACCGCAGGGATGGAGCCAAGCTGAGGTTTCCCGGAACAGCCAGCCGTTCCTGCGCCACTGTGCCGCTGAGCCAGCACACAGGGAATCCCCCAGTATTCCAGAACCAGGAAATGCGGCTTATTCTGAACACAGTTAGACTTCATTCCTGTTATTTCTGTTTTTATGATTAATCAAAACAAGAAAAAACTATTACACACACCCAGCTATACCAAACACAAGACCAAGCCTGGCTGTTCATATGTGGGCAATAAACAGAAATCTCTCACACGACCGGAACAAATAAAATGCTGGCTGTGATTAAGCCTTTAAAAAAAAAAAGGTAAACATGATCTACTAGCGAGAAATGCAATTAGCCTAAGTATGCACTTTAAACTTTACTGCCAACTGTCTGTATAGAGACTATGAAGATAAATGAGAATGCCTCTGTAATACAGCACAGCTCTATGGACATGTAGTCTTTATGTGATCTTGTAATTTGAAAGATTAAAGTTTGTTCAGAATAGAGATATCAGGATAAAAGAACTAAAACAAATTCTCACTGACTTTTCAAGCTATCAAGTCTCGCAATTAACCTTTTCCATGGAACTGAAGTGGTCTTTCAATTCTGACACACGGCATGAGTGGTGCTCCACATAAACAAAACTTTATGATTTTGTTGACACCTCTTATCATGTTGTAGCAGCCAGTGGTGCTCTGACCTGGATTTTCCTGAAACCGAAGGAAGCGGTTTCAGTTGCTCAGCATTAAGCATTTATTCAGTACTGTATGGGTCCATGTCTCTGACCAATAGGTGAATATTTACCGACAGCACTAGCGTAAATGCTTCAGTTTTGTATTCATTACTAGTTCAATTAATCATATAGCTATATAGCTGTCTCCTACTATTATATAACTACTAATTACAGGCAAAAAAAAATGCAGAATCTTCAGTATATCTTCATTCTACTTCGCAAAGCATTTCCATGTTAAACGTTACGTTTTTATGTCCAGAATTAAATGAAAAAGCAAACTGTGGTTTCAGACTTTTTAACTCAAAGACGTGTTCAAGAACAGTTATTTCGCTGAATGTTCATGTAATTGTTTAAATGCAGTTCTGCAATTAATCACATATAAAACCAATCTGAAGTAATAAAAACTATATAAGCAACTTCACCCTTATATGTGGTACTGGTTTAAAGTCCAGCTTCTGCTTTTCTGACCACTTTTCTCTGCATGTCTCAATAAGCTATGAGGGAGAAACAACTCTTGTGAAGCTCCACCAGTGTTTATCACTGTAGCTTCTAAAGGTTAAAGCAAGGAATATTCAGGAGGAATGAAATCCTTTCGTCTGGACTGCGGTCTCTCAGATCCACGCTTCTCTTGACCTCTATGACCCGCTCCCTGCTGACTGCGGCGCGGCTTTAAACCCACAGGGAAAACAAAACACACATGATTTTGCCCTTTCATGTCTTGGATGTGGTGCCCCTGCTGTAACCCTGTTCTAAAGCCTGCTAGGATGGCTCTGTTTGCCTTGGGACCGAGTGAGGGAAGGAAAGAAACAGAGAGGGAGGCTTTCCAAAGGCCAGCATGCACCAAAAGCACAAACACTTCAACAGCCAAGGACCCGCGGCGGCACCTCGCACAAGGCCGAAAGAGCCAACATGACCTGGCATTGGCTCTCGGAGAGGCACAGCTCTGCTGCTGTGCGTGAGAGGAAGCCGTGTCTGTGTGTGCAGGGGGGGCAAAGGGACGCTGGGCTGTGCGTAGGGACCACACGGGTGGTTTCTGTTACCGTAAGCCCCCCTGAGCTGTGAACACTAAGGGAAAAATGGCACACCTGAACAAAAGCGTGAACGCATCCGCTCCTCTAGTCAGCAGGAAGATGAGTAAAGTTAGTTATGTGTGTGTGTACATCTGTGCTGGGGGGTTCTGATGTAGAGCCTATCTCCACGTCAACGAAACGGCTGACGCTGATCCTTCTGTGAAATAAAGCCTCACCATTACAACAATGTGTCAGGTTACACCTCAGCGCCTGACACTGACTGAACCCTCCGCACAAACACTGACGGGAAAACAGGGGGCCACTAACAGCCTTATCACCTTGCTGACACCCGCACGGCTTCCTGATACATCTTATTGCACTTATTCTGGCAGGAGCGCGCACACGGTCGACCTCAAAAGAGCTTTAAAGGGACAGGGCAGGAGAAAGAACGACAGAACAGATGCGTTAGATGACAGAAACAATGAAAAACAACCATATTAGGTACAAAAAAACAAACAAGAGAGAAAAAGCAGGGGGGAAAAACACAGAACGGCGGACAAAAAGTGACAGAACAGATTGTACAAGTGATAGAATGACAGAGAGAAAATGAAAGGCAAAGAAAAAAAATCACAGAAAGAGCAACAGAAAGAAAATGAAAGGCAAAGTACATGAAATTTGGAAAGAAATAAGAAAGCAATAAAGCAAAAAAAGAGGAAGCAATGTAAAAAGGAAAGGAAAGAAAGAAAGAAAGAAAGAAAGAAAGAGAAAAAGGAAGAGGAAGAATAAAGAATAGAAAAAGACAGACAGAAAAAAAAAGGAAAGAAAGAAAGGAAGAGACAGAAGAATAAAGAAAAAGGTAAGGAAAGAAAGTAGGAAGGAAAAAGAAGGAAAAAGACGGTGTGCTATAAGTCATGTGCTCCGACTGGTTGATCAGGTTCCTCCAACGATCTATAACACTTTACTGAAGGACAGCGTTCATAAAGCTATATGACACCTATATAAGCTTTATGGCAAATGACATGAACTTACAGAGACATTAATAAAGGCTCATACCAACAAATGTCAACTGTCGTAGGACCGGCTGAACCAAAAAGCCATCAAAATGGATGAAAGCAGACTTTATGACGCCCGACGCTTGTCAGAACAGGCCTTAATAAAGAATGTTTTTTTTTTAAACGCGAGATACAATGACAGCCAGTGAATGGCAGAAGACAATGAGTAACAAAACGTAGACGGATATTTAAAGCAAAGAGAATAAAGAAAAGCATATTTTTCGTGTGGCGCCTGTTGTGCCGCTTGACCACAGGTGTCAAAGTGCATGTGCTCTTCACGTAGCCTTACATCACTCTCTTCCAGTAAGGCACGCGTTCTGCCTCAGTTTCAGGCCTAAAATAGACCTTTTCGCCCAGCATTTGACAGGCTGCAATTGCTCAGTTTTTCTGCTTCTGCAGAATCCCTCATATTCAGACACTTTGTCCTCCAAAGACCAGAGGAGCGTAAGAGAGGAAATACACAGTGTTATAATGCTGAGTAGGTCTGTGCCAATCAGGCTCCATATGCACTATGGCTCAGCTCAATCAATGCAATTTTACCAGAAGAGGTTAAAAAAAGGAAAAGTTAATCATGCCGCAATTTACCAAGTTCAATGAGCGTGCAGACAAAACAAAACCCTTTTGCATGAGAACTGTCCCATTAACGCTGGCTAATGCAAAAGGTTGCCATGCAAAAGACATGGACAGATTGAAATCACACACTGCGCAGACTCCAGGAACAGCCTGCGTCCACCTCTTACTGGAACCCAGCTCTTCACTGGATCGCAATTCGTCATGATTAGCACATGCATAGACATGAGAATCAATAGAGCTGCATATGAATCATAATGTACAGGACTTTAAAGAAAATCATTTCGATTATTGGATACAATGAAGAAGAGTTCGTTATTTAAAAGTTTTTCATGAGAAAAGGGAGATGCATGGTAGATGCGAGAACGTGTTGACAAGGAAGTATTTGCTTGTATCACTTCAAGGAAATAACAGCAAAAGAAGAAAAGAAATACCTGGAGATAAACTAGAGCGGCCGGCACATTGCCAGCCACTTCCCTGAACGACATGGGAAGGTGACTTAAAAATAACAGCATGTTCATTCACCGCACAGTTTACATGGCCAAATGTCTCTGAAAGAGCATTTAAAAACTCCTGACAACTGAGTGCCTTCAAAGTAAGAGCTAAGAACCGGATCCGTCTGAGTTACAGTTGAGAAAAAAATAGAAGAAAAAACAGAAAAACAACTGGACATCTACCTTGGGCAGTGGACGTCCCAGGTCTGCATAAAATTTAGTCCAGAACTGCATGAGCGACATGAGTCCAATGCTCCTCCAGGAACTCTGTTCACCTCCAGAAAACAACAGATCCATCCATGCGCTGGAGAGCGAGACGCCGGCAACTTCACGGCCGCAGCATTCCAGAGGAGCGCGGGAGCAAAAGGAGAAAAAAACAAACAAAGAGAGGGACGCAAAGATAGAGAGAGGGAACGAGGGAGAGAGAGGGCGGCCGACGCTGCACTTCCACAGCCCTGTTCCACAAATCTATCACGCGCAAACATACACGCAGGCACTCAAATCACTTACACACAGACACACACGCACACACACACACACACACACACACACACACACACAACAGGTAGGAACCGGGCTGGTTCTGCCCTTCCTACTGCTGTGCCTCCTGGTAAACTTTTCCCTCTTTTACTAAAGGAGGAGTGACAGGTATTTGCCTTGCATATTCAGTCATATTGATTGTGGTTTAGTTCCTCAGTGCCGAAGGTGGTAGGGAGGGGAGGGGAGGCGAGAGGGGGAGGAGGGGAGGAGCTTTCAGGAAATGATGCTTTTGTTGGTAAGTGACTAGAGTTACTGGCAGTCAGGCCCTCTTTACTGTACATGGTGTAACTCAACCGCATTTGTAGTGTAAACAGCGCAGCATGCAGGTTCTCTAGTGCACTGTGGCGGCTCGAGGACCTCTGTTTAATGCTCACAGATCGTTATTTAATGATTATTCTCTTTAGGCTAGTGGTTCCCTGCTGAGCGCATTATTTCAGTCGCTGCCCTTTTGCGTTCAGCCACGACGTTTTCATTCATCACTTATGAATGGGGGAAGCGATCGAGACAATTTGTTTTACGCAGCTCGGGTGGCAAGCGCAGAAACGAGTTAATGGGACACGCATGGAGGTCCTCCAAAAGCACGGCAGATGTTCTCACAGCAGAACACGGGGCTGCCGTTATTCTCAGATCACTTCAGGAGCAGGAGTGTCCTTTCAACGTCAAATGACTTTTAAACTGCAGGCAAAAAGCTGTGCACTCTTAAAAGAGCAACATGCCTTAGAGGGGCATTTCAGGACACCACTTTTAGAAGGAATACAACGGACATGTTTCACAAAATTCACAGACTGAGCTCTGCAAAAACCTAATACCCAACGTATAAAGTTCTGTTTATCGTTTGGTGAACATACAATTTTCTTATTTGGGCTAACCATAAAGAAGTGACCCCAAAACCACACTTGCCAAACTGGTCATCTGAAATACACGATGTAAAAACCAGCGGAGTGGGATTGTACGTGCTATAAACATTGTACATTATTCTATATTTTTCTACATATATTTTCAGCCAGCCCTGTAAAAATGCTGTGTATATTTACAATGTAAAGCCTTAAACTGTTTGAATATTTTAGACAGTACCCTATCTGGTTCATACATTACGTACCCTATCTGAGTCATTATCATTGTAAGATTAGTTGGGTCTGGTGTAGGTGTATGTTCTGGGTTCAAGTTCAGGTTAAGGTCAGGTATAGAGTTAGTGCTAGACTCAATGGAATCCATTACATTCAATATTTAAGTTCAGATTGCATTCAATACATATATGACTCAGGGATGGAAGATTTGACAATCTTATTCAGACTTGTTTATGATGTTATGTTACAGGCACATTTTAAAAATGTACTCTCCAGTACTGCCAGACTACTTCAGAGGAAATATTATCCAAGCATGTAATTATTTTTAATGAACACTACATACACCGCAATGCACCTTATCCGGTTAAACAGGACAAATTATACTCTGTTTCTAATAAAACAATGTTTTTCAAGCACTTTCAGCAATGATGACATCCACAACACGCTAGCAAAAGTATACTGTAATGAATTTTATCACAGAAATATATCATCAAATATATACAACCCTTTAACGTTGTGTCTATATAGGCAAAATAAATGCACACCTTTCATTTACTTCTGCTCATTTAATTTCAACATGCTGGGAAAAATAAACATCAGTAGTATCCTCTGCAAAAGCTACGTGGCGCTTCCTCTTTTGTTTTTTCCACTGTGCTAAGCTAGCCAAAGACAACACTGCCAGCCACACGCCGCTATTATAGGATCTGCAATGGTACGATATCACTTCTTCTTTTCTGATACCGATATGGAATACTTTCAATACTAATACCAATTCGATATGTTTTTCTTGATATGTTTTTATAGAATGAAAGATTTAACTTCGCCTAAAATGGTTTTTGTAGATCTCAAGATGAAATGCGATGACACGACACAATGGGAGTGTGATTTATTTCACGCCAGACGTTTTTAGGAACTGGCTCAAATGTTAACCCTCTGATATTCAATCCAGCGGTTTCTATTCTGTCCACTTATATAGCAAAAAACACTGCTGGGGGTGTCAAACCAGAGCAAATAAGAACTGATTAATCACAATTAACTACACAAGTTCCAGATTCCAAATGAAGAACTTTCCAACAGAGAACCAGGCCAGTTCTCAAAAGAGCTCTTTTAAATCCTATGGAGAGGAGTCCTGGAATCTGACGCTGTGACCCACTAATCAATGTCTATTGTGGCAATAAGTAGCCTATGACTGCTATGACTGCTAGCCTCGGAGACAGCGTGGCGTCTTGAGCTGTGTCATAGTTGGGAATCCACATGAATGAGTAGTCATTCAGCACTAATAGGATATCAGTAAGGGTGATTCAACCACTGTAGACCCTTGGTACTTCAGTTAATGTTCCTGTACGTTGTAGATTACCAAGAAATGGAATGATGCCTTTATGGTTATGCTTAATGGTTCTATTTCTTTTTTTTAATTGGGAACTTCTTGAAGGTAACCATCAATACTCTGCTCTGTGCCCATACTCAGTAGCTCTAAGAAAATGGAGGCTTAGAAGTTTCACCACAGGCTTTGGTGTGATGGCTGGTTGAATAATTATAAGCCAACAGGAACTAATTAATTTGCATTCATTTTCTGACTAAATTCTCATTCTGTAACACTTTTACAGTACTGTATTTGAAAATATATGTTTAAACAATGCATCTCCATAAAATCTTCATAAAATCTTTATGAAAATGTTGTCAAACTAAGCAGTCTAAATCCTAGAATATATGGTAAAAATATTAATGATCTGGAAGTGAAACTGCAGTAAAAAAAAGTCAATTTGAGGAAGAGATAAAGCTGCTACAGACCTTCATTGCCCTGTCTTGTGGCACTGGAGAGCTGACCTGGTCTGACCCAGGACCATGCCATTCACAAGCGTGACAGAAAGCTGAGAGACAAACTGTATGTCTACAGGTTGATCACTGATCAGTTCCACAGAAGTTTAGCCTACGCTAACCGAGCCCACGCAAACCTGAGTGACTGTAAGGTTTCTCTGAAGTTCTTTTTCTAGTTTAGTGTAAATATATCTGAATGTGAATAAACACAAAACTGGTTAAGGTCAGCAACGAACAACTCAAATCTTCAAAGGCCGGGGCACATTCTACACAAAAAAAGCAGGGGCACATTCTACACAATATGTGTGTGTGTATATGTGTGTGTGCATGTACGTGAGAATGTATGTATATATATGTATGTGAGTGTGTGTGTGTGAGTGTGTGTGTGTGTGTGTGTGTGTGTGTCTGCGAGTGTATGTGTCCGTGTGTATGTATGTAAATGTGCAAATGTGTGTGTGCCCTTGTGTGAATGTATGTGTATGTGTGTGTGTGTGTGTATGTGGGTGTGAGCGTGTGTGTTGGTGGGTGTGTGCGTGCACGTGTGTGTATGTGTGAGCGTGTGTATGTGTGTGTGGGTGAGAGTGTATGTATGTGTGTGTGTGTGCGTGCGTGCGTGCGTGCGTGCGTGTGTGTGTGTGTGTTGAGCATGCATAAGTTCTGAGGTCTCTGCACACGGCTCTTACTCTGTGGTTGCCCTGTGGTTTCACATTCTCATCGCTCTCTAGTTCAGGTAGGTTGAACCTTCTTCCTGTTAAGCTAGCCACTATAGAACTATATTCTCCATATCACAGCTACTCGAGGAGTAAACAAATCCCTCACACATTAAGGAAGTCTTTTCAGGTGACCTGAAACTAAGCTTATCTATGATTACAGAAAAAGCCCTACTCAGTTCCTGCTTCAGGCTTTCCAGAGGGGACCGACAGTGCAGATGTTTATTCAAACCAGGGGTTCCCAAAACCAGTCCTGGTGAACACACACCCTGTGCACATTTTTGGACTTTGCCTTCTTCTAGCACATGGAGGGGTGGAGGTAGCTCAGTGGGTAGGATACTTGCCTCCGGACCAAGCGGTCACAGGCTCGAACCCTACCTTCAGCACCACCACTGGGTCCCTGAGCAAGACCCTTAACCCCAAGTTGCTCCAGGGAGACTGTCCCCTGTAGTTAGGGAATGGAAGTCGCTTTGTATAAAAGCGTCTGATAAATGCCATAAATGTAAATGAATAACCTACTTAACCATTAACGACCTCCTCCTTGGCTGGGTCAAATGATCAATAAGGGAAAAGACAAAAACACATGCAGAGTATGGGAATATTTTGAAAGGAATAAAAATGCTGATGTTGCTCAACTCTCTAACAATACACAATACACCGGCCCATTGGGTCTGGCCTCCTGAACACACACAGACTGTCTGAACATATACTCATATACCCTCTGAAATACTGCTATTTTTGTATACTAATTCAATGTTTATTGAGCCCTTTCTCATTTCTCACCAGTGTCACTCACCACATGTATTGTTACATTGTGCAATAATGCAACCACTGTAAAAACTGTGCCATCTTCATTTGTGTATAGGCCATATATGTCTACCTGTTGCTGTCCTTCATGCATTTGTCTTTTATGTTAATGTTCGCCTAGAGAAACGCAGTTGTGCACTCGTGTGGTCTGACGGACGATAAAGTTCACTTTGACTTTGACATTGAGACAATTCTTATGAATGATTGTATTCTAATGTACATGCTGAAGCTTTAATAGGTTTTTGGTAAACTTATGCACAAAGGAGGTGAAGAAGAAGTGAAAAATGGATCAAGCGGTAAAGATGATGAAACTAACACTGCAAAAAAAGTTTGTCGCTGACTCACAGCTGAAACTGTGCGTGGAGGGGTAAAGATGTTTACCTTGGAGCTCTAAGCATTCCTGCTAAAGTTGTACAAAGCCCTTTTTTGTTGAAACACCTGTAAATCTGTAAAATGCAAAAAAAGCCTTGGACTTCGTTGTTTGTTGAAAACTGAATGTTACTGTAACATACTTGTGCTTTTCAATGCTAAAATAACAATAATAACCATCATTACTGATTTTTTGTCCAGCATTATTGACGTTCAGAACTGCTTATTGTTCTATAATTATGTGAGCATCACAGCATTGCATATTATAAGGCTGGATGGTTGCCAGGTTCAGATCACTGGACTGTTGCACTTCTTCCTCCTCTAGCACACACTCACTAGACCCTGGTGTGGATTAAGCAGCTACAGAAATTATGAGAAAACATAGCAGAAATGATGGGATAAAGAGTTAAAAGCCGCTATTGATGCTGATATGAACTGGACTGTAGAGTCAAAAATAGCACTGGAATCAGCCGTAAGAGCGAAACAGGGTCTTGATTTGGTCTTGATTTTGACTCTTCAGATAAACATCCTGTGCACAACACCACCTCTTTCTCTAAACAATATGAGGAAGTCCTGAGCTTCACATTGTCAACAACATGAATGAAAAACCTCACATAAATGCACCTTGAAATGGAGACTGCTGACAGCAGTTATCTGACTGGATCACTTGCTCAGTGCTACTTCTGCAAAGGGAGAATATCCACGAAACCCAAATAGGATTGTATACATGCTTAAGTTGCGTCTTCTTGGGCAAACAGACCTACTCTGTGTGTTTATGGGTGTGTGTGCGAGTCTTGTGAGAAAGATGGCAAGACAGTGTGATCTTCCTGTTGGTCAACATGGTCAGCATTAGTCACGGGTCAATCATGATCTAATTGTCTTGGGGAGCTTTCTTGAAGAGTCCTTTTTTTCCAACAGTATAAAAACCTAAAACATTTACTGACTAAGCGTACTCAGTCTCTCCTTTACAGACACAACCTGGATCTTCAAGGAGCAATGGAAAGATACTTTAAGTTTATTAGTTAGTGAATACATGTAATAATATGAGCTCACACACCCGTTAGGTCTTTCTAACTTTATCCACAGAGCACTTCTGAGTTCAAGAGTGTCTACTGCTCATTAGTTTTGGGATTAGTATCCTTGTCTTAGCTGGACATTTGTCTCCAGAGAGATTCCTCATAGTACATTCATTCATTCACAATAAGACATAAATATACCCTGGTATTTATCAAGCCAGTGCAGACTGAGCAGCAGTTCAGACAAGGCAAAGGCAAGGCGTGCTGGGCCCTGTAGTGGGGGGTTGGGAGGTGCTGCCACTTTTCTCAAAACACACCACAGCACAGCACACAATGAGAACAGTCTGAAGTTCTTCTCTACATTTAACCCATTCACCAAGCGCAGACAGTGACGCAGCACCTGGGGAGCAGTGTGTGGGGACAGTACCTCAGTGGTGCCACTGGGTTTGGAATCCACATCCTTTTAATAATGGGGGCAACTCCATAACCGCTAGACCACCAGCTGCCCCCTAATGGACACCAGTAATGCATTCACTGCACACCTTATATTTTACCCCCAGTGAAAACATCTAGAACAGAGAGAAAGCAAGACAACATTTTAAAACAGGTGGAATGGGATAAAATCTAGAACACAGGAGAACATTCTAAAATAGTAGGGGACATTCTAGAACAGCATGAATTTGTTGCGCATTCAACAGCTGTGTGAATGGGTGGACAGCATTATAAAACAATGGCAATGTAGAGGACATTCTAGAACAATCTCAAAAGAGATGAGTATTGTGGGGTAGTGTAAGGGGGTAAGGACACCACAACAAGGATTGACACATCAACCCATGGATCAGGTTTGTTGATGTTATGGGGCTTTTCCACTGTCCATACTGTCCCGTGTCCCGTGAACAAATTACAATTTTCCATTACAAATAAATTGACCCGTACCCGAGCAGTACTCGACTCGACGGCAAGGCAGAAATCAGGCAAGGTGTACCAGGATACCACTAACAAATCTGCTTTATCACACACATAAAGAATGCAGAAAAAAACTCAAACAAGACTATAAATACCAAAACAGCTCTGACAGAAAAACTTTCTGCTAGCTTTAAATTCACACTCTGCTTGTCCATTAATGTCTAGATGCCCTTATATACAGGTATGCATTCCACTATGTATATTAGGGCTGGGCGATTTGGCCTAAAAATCTAAATCTTGATTAATTGAACATTTTAACTTGATTACGATTAATAAACAATTATTTTTTTTATTTTTTTGCCCTCATAGTTCACTGACAAGTTTTGTACAGTAAATATGCTCACATATTACAAGTGAGAGAT
>JBBPDC010000038.1:9089324-9101285 GCA_037974485.1 Hemigrammopetersius urotaenia
CACACATATATATATATATATATATACACACACACACACACACACACACACATATATATATATATATATGTGTGTGTGTGTGTGTGTGTGTGTGTTTGTGTGTGACCCACAGTAACATATTAACTATGGACATACTTAATTGCTGCATCAGGATGAAAGCTTCAAGAATATGACACTTTACTTCTGCTCTAACACTCCTGACCCACTGATTGCATATTTTCTATATTTGCAAGCTGTCCTGTTACAGTCATTTGAGCCTCCAGGCTCATCTCAGGCCTTTGGCTTCTTGATAAAACACTTCAGCAAACTAGAGCATGTTGCTGTGGCACAGAGGCATTGAAGTATTACCTTTATAATGAGTATGATCACTGCAGCAAAGACACTCCTGGCTGTATGGGGAATCAAACCCTGGTGGTTGTGAGTCTAGATCCACTAAGATATCTATCACATCTGTTTGACAGTGTATTTATTATCAGAAAGAAAAAATAGCATGTTTTAGTTTAAATCCACTGCTGAGCTCAATACATGTTACGTATTAATAATTCTAAAACATCAGTCCTGATGTTGATTTTTTCATTCATTAAGAGTCAGAATCAGACAACTGTATTGATCCCAACGGAAATTGCTTTTACAATGAATGCACAGACACACAGAGACAAGAACAATATAAAATACTGTATACGACAAAGGCAAAACAAAGTAGTCCTGAAAATACTACAATATTTGGGAGTCCATGTGTTGTCTACCCATTCCTACCGCAGTGACTGGAAAATAACCTTATTTGCTGCTTTTTGTTTTATCTGAAGCCCCAAGCAAAGTTATGGTGTCTGACATCACTCAGCTGCGCAGTTCTGCTTTTCTCCCCCCTCGGGACCCCCTACCCTGCTGATTCAGACAAAGGAAGAAGGAAAGTGGTGCATGTCCTGGGTAAGAACCATCTCTCACTCACCACAAATCAGAAAAAGGGTTTTATTTGGCCAAGTGAGTGAGTGTCTATGTTTAAAGGCATCTAAACATTTTCCTTATGTTGTATTTTTTTCCTTATGTGGTCCACTTCTGATTTTTGGGTGGGTTTACATTAAAAAAACCAGAATTCATTTTCACCATTTCCTAACCTTTACAGCACTGGCCCCAACTCTGCCTTAAGACTGGTCCATGTAAACCTCTCTTCTGATTGGCTGCAATGTATTGCACTCTATTCAAAAAGCAGTCTGTGTTATGTTGTCGGCTCGTTATGAAAATGCTGTTAATAAAGCTGCGAGTACACATTGGATTTATGTTTATTAGTATATTTTAAAGATACCCCATTATACCGGTCCGTGACCAAATAAAGTGTGGGGACCACTGGTGTACAGCCTTTTGGAGAGTCACACATGAAAGAATATAGTTTTGCAAATATAGGCAAAATAAATGGAATGCATCAATCTGCATACAATCACAGTGGAAACATTTGGCCACAAATAGTCTAACAGATGTTTAAGAATATGAAATACCATTAAAACCACTAGGGACCATTAAAACAAAAATATCATTGAATAGATTAGAGAAATTAATTTTTTATAGCTCTTTTTATAACAGACATGTCACATAGTTGCTTTACAGAAACCTCAGCCAACAAAGCAGCATCTGGGGAGGAACCAGGACTGAATGAGAGGACCTGTCCTCCTTGGGACACCAGATAGCAAAACGCTATTATGAGCTATTTTATGGGACACCTGACTGAGAGACTCCTAGTAATAAATAATGAGCGACGAGAGATGAAGATTGTCCATCCTTAGACAGAGTAAGACAGTTATTAACATAAGAGTTTAACATCAGCTAGGCAGGGAGTGGAAGAGAGTCAGCAAGAGGGAAATGGATGATGGTTGTAGTTCGAGCAGGTAGTGTTCAGTGGGAAAGAAGCTTTCTATTTAGAGGCATCAGCTACCCAGCTGAGTCTAACAGGAGCTGTGTAATGTGCAGTGATGTCTCCATGCCACCCTGCCCAGGCGTTCAGTCTCCTCAGGAGGGCGAGAGAGTGAGATGTTGCATGCACTTGTACAGTGATGCAGTGACAAAGGTATGGCATGCACTGTGATTTCACACTGTTCAGATACCGTATGATCCCTGATGGAGGTCTTTGTAGTTTTATACATGGTCCCCTCCTTGTGAATCCCTCCTGCTAGTTTACTGTAGTCAACGCCAAGTTTAAAGTTTTGTCCAGTTGAGTGGACTCTATGAAGGATTTAAAATGAGAGATTTTAATGAGCAGGTTTGTTGGTCTTAAGAGCTGGTACACCAATAAATGCTTTAAAGCCTTTTAGATGGGGGGAGGGGGGTGTTGTGCTGTCACAGGCTGTCCTGATCTAAAACAGGCCTTTGTAAATGTGGGCTGCGTTGGTGTCCCCATCAGAGTGTGGGTTCACAGTCTTTTGGCAGCTGCAAATTACCTTGAACTGGCTCTGTGGTTACCATGACATGGGCTTTTAATTTATGTTCCTTTTCCCCAAAACACATCGCAGGCTCCTCAGATGTCAGGCGCTGAATCAATGCGAGGATCTGTTTACCGTTTTGCTTTCATCGCCGAACGTTCGCTAGACACACACAGAGTGGAGAGGTTTAATGACCAGATGTCAGGGCTGATTTTTTGCTGCTGTGATCTGTCCATGAAAAGCTCAGGCAGTGTTGAGCCGAGACATTGTTTAGCTGCCCAGGGCACTTGGGCTAGAGACAGAGATGCCTGGAGCGCATATGTATGAAATCCAGCTCCTGGGGGTCCCCTGTGGCTCCAAACAATCTCCCTAAAGAAATCAAGGCATGAGATATTGGCTTGCCTGAAAAAGACTGAAAAAGTCATGTGCTTACCAGAAAATGCTCACAGGATGCAGGATTTGTCCAAAATGCTAATGCTGCTAACATTATAATATATAGCATTATAAAAATAACATCATGCTAACTGAATGCCATTCACTTTTAAACACATTAGCATGTTTGGTAAAGTTCAGTCTTTGTTTATAAATAAATTTTAAAAAAGTATTTTATAAATTAGTCATAAAATACTAAATGTTCTGTCTGTCGCAAAACTATGAATTGGAAATTATAAATTAAATTAAATCATAAATTAAGTGCAAAAATGTATTTGATTTCCTCTATTTCTGCGCATTTGTCTCACTAAATGGTTTCAGATCATAAGGTCACGAGGAAAAGATTTCATTTAATATGACTAGAGGAGCTATTAAAGAACTCTTAAACTTAATAACTGATTGTGCAGCCTAACACTTTGTGTAGCTGGAGTTTAATCTTTCACATCGCTTTGAGAGATGAGATGTGACCCACTCTTTTTTTTTTTAATTGCTTTAATTCAGCCAATAGGAGGGCTTTTGAGCTCAAACTGCCCTTTTAAGATTCTGTCATCATCACAGAGAGGTTCAAGTCTGGACTTCAACTAGGGTACTCCAAAACTTTAATTTTGTTTCTTTTGAGCCATTCATAGGTGGACTTTCCCTTGAACTTCAGATCACAGACTGATGCCCAGACTTTTCTGGTAGAGAGCAGAATTAATGGCTCTGTCAATTATGGCAAATCACCCAGGCTTAAAAGCAGCACAGAACCTTCACAGCATCACAATACCACCTTCTTTAAATGTGGGTGTGATGTCCCAGTTGTGAAATGATATATTAGCTTCACACCTGTGTCTTTCTAAAAGTTTCTTTTTCGACTCACCAGTCCATAGAACAATAATCCACAAGGCTAGGGAATTTGTTGACAAATGTGAGACAAGCTTTCTTTTGTGACTTGGCACATGAGCCAGGCTGTACTTTTGGAAGAAACTTGATAGGCTGGCCACTTCTGGGAAGATTCACGACAAGTATGTTTTTACACAGGCCACAACAAAGACATTTTTCACTATGTACCTACTGAGCAGGGCTCCAAACCGCAACTAAGTGAAAAGGGCATATCCCCAGTGCCTCTGGGTGCATGATGCCTGTGATTCAATTTATTATTCATTTAAAATCTCTATGTCTAATAATGTAAAGTAATAATGTGATTTTTGTTCTGTGTAGTTCACTAACTTCACTAACTTCACTAATTGTTTTTGTCTTAATCTGAACGCGTGGCAGATTCTGTAACATGAGGAAGGTGACTAAGAATGATAATAAAAAGGTGTGGAGTCTCTCACATTTGAAACATCAGGCAAGATCAGGATAAAGATTTATAACCCCACGCCAGACATTTTTGCAGGAATTGTACTATGTTAGGTCTTGTGCAGATAAATTGCTGCATCAATCTTACCAGCAATGTTCACAATCTTACCAGTTAATGTTCACACTCATCCCTTTGAATGAGTGCTTTACATGAAGTGAAAATGCATCTATTAAAACAAGTCATATAAGGAAAAACAAAAAAAATGAAAAGAAGATCTAAAAGTATTTGTGTATAACACAACAGAAACCAACTAGTAAGGGTATAAAAAGTATGCTTTTACAGACCCAATTCCTCAGTTCAACAACATAAATCTTTTTAGCAAACATAGTACACAATTAATGCCCAGGTATTTTTGTAACTTTGCCATTTAATAGCTTTTGAAGCCTCAGAGCAGGCTTGGCATTTTGGTGATTACTTATCCTGCACTCTGCTTCCTGCTGTACTTACCAGTAAAAATACATCTGCCAGACCCTCCATCCCTGATACTTTATTTTATTAGCTCTATGTACAAGGACAGAGTTTATCGTTTAATGGAACCCGGTTTAAGAACTGGGGTTTGAACGCAAGAACAAAAACTTTAAAATATAGTTCTGCTCTGAATAAACAGACTGATGTTTTTATTCTGAGCCCTGCCTCGGAATGCTTTTAGAAATAGGACAAGCCATAATCCAGCCTGGTCTGACCTCTTCCTCCTCTGTTCTGCTTAGAGGATGATACTGGAGCAGTGATCGTGCAGACCGCTCCAGGTAAAGTGGTCACGCATCGAGGCGGTACCATCACTCTGCCCTGCCGTTACCACCATGAGCCTGAGAGTGTCGATCCAGCCCGCATTCGCATCAAATGGACCAAAGTGACGGACACCTTTCAGTTTGAGGATGTGTTTGTGGCTCTGGGCCGACAGCAGCGTGTGTTCGGCCCGTACCGTGGACGCGTGGCTCTGGAGCAGGCCGGCCCGGGAGACGCCTCAGTGATCATCCACAACGTCACCCTGCAGGACTACGGCCGGTACGAGTGTGAGGTCACCAACGACATGGAGGATGACACAGGGTTCGTCAACCTGGACCTTGAAGGTGTGGGCCATGACTAGATTTAAGACTAGATTATTAGATATATACACTGTCCATCAAATGATTTTCAAAATTGTTAATACAGACTAGCACATTTTCTAGCAGTAACAAACCATGTCTACTAACTTGGAGTTAATTTCCCCGGACCACCGTCTTTCAGAGTGAGGCTGAAGTGGGAAAATTCTGAACTGATTGAATGGATATTGGATGGTTACTACAAAGCACATTCTGCCCTGAAAAATTAAATAATGAATAATGAATTCACTAAATATTAGGAATGTGTGGCTGCATTATCGCTACCATGCCGGCGCCAGTGCAAAACCAAAGAACTTGGCTAAAAATAAATCTTGTTTTGCATTGATACAAAGTAACAGAGACATTTTCATTAAAAAAAGAATTGAACTGAACTTTAAGGTTCATTAAGGGCTTTCCATTTTTTTATTGCACTTTTGTAATTTCTACGGCTCATTTCCGGTGTTGGAACATACTGGATAAAATGAAACCAAAAATGTATCATAACTTTTGCAGTGGCCTCATTTTATGTTGTTTCCCCACTAATACGTTTTATTCAGCAAGTAAACAGTAAGTGTGTTTTAGGTAGATGAGCTGCTCATGTTTTTACTTAGAAAAATATAATGTTATTTATTTCGCCCAAAGTTTTGCAGTAGTCTGCACTACAGTTAAAATTATGATTTAAGTTTAAACAATAATGCAAACTCTGCAGGTGTTGTCTTCCCGTATTACCTTCGGCTCGGGCGCTACAAGCTGAACTACCTCGAGGCTGAAGAGGCGTGTAAGCAGCAGGATGCCATCCTGGCTTCCCATGCCCAGCTGCACAAGGCCTGGCTGGAGGGACTGGACTGGTGTAACGCTGGCTGGCTGGAGGACGGCTCAGTGCAGTACCCCATCTCTCACCCACGAGACCAGTGTGGCCGCAAGAACACACCCGCCGGCGTCCGCAATTACGGTTACCGGCACAAAGAGGACGAGCGCTACGATGCCTTCTGCTTCACCTCGAAGCTCAATGGTGAGGACAGACCCCAGAAACGGTACAGGAAATAAACAAGAAAACTGAAAACAGACAGAATAAAATTAGATTTTTATTTCACATTTACAAAATCTAGTAAAATCTCATACAATCAAATTTTTTTAATTGTTAGTTGTTGATCAATCAGCATTCCACCACCGTAAGGTATTAGTTCCGGCTCATTTTCAGTAGAATTAGGATGTTTTCTGAATTAATTTCGATTTGCTCTGTTTCTTCTCCAGCCTCTTCAGTCAACTGGGTAGACTATATATTAGGTATATTAAAATATCTGTAAGATCACATTCAGTCACTTTACACAGTGAAATAATAATAATTCAGCATTAAACAGCATTTAAACTACGCTGGGGATTGACTCTGGTTAAGAATGTTTGGGTTCCTGTTATCAGCCCTGTTTAAAATCTATTGACCGATTGTAATCGCTACATTTCGTCTCATGCTAAAGGCCCCCTGTGATCTTGTGATCTGGCAGGTGGACAGGGGTTGGCCTTTGTTTACTCGGCCCCCTGTGATCCTGTAAAACTTATTCAGCTTCCATGATAGCTACTCGCCAAAACAGTGCCTGTGCCAGCGAGGTCCAGCAGGCAGATGCTGATTAAAGAGCCTGCAGAAACACAGTGCTCGCAGCTCCACGTGCCCAACACAGCGCTGACAGAATGATGCATCTGCTACAGCAGAATTTTCCAAATCAAATTTTGGGGGAAATGTGATTTATTATGGTGGCTGGGGTGCAGAGTCAGATTGTGACTGTGTAGGAATAATGAGTGTAAACTCATAGGAGAGCCAAATTCATTTTGTCTTTTGGGTGATGTGTGCATGCATGTGTGTGTGTGTGTGTGTGTGTGTGTGTGCGTCACTCCATTACAGTTTTCCGGGTCCACTTGCAATACAGGGAGCTAACAGGCTTTTCATTACATCCTCAAATGAGTTACTACAAAGCACATTCTGTCCTGCATTGCTCACAGATTGTGGCCGATACTCTGGACACTGACCAGCTGGAGGACCTTTACAGAACGGTCCTCAGGGAAATATGAGACAATAGTCTTTCAAGCAGCCCGGGGCCATATCAAGAAGCAGAACACTGACGGCTGAGCTCGCAGAAGGGAAGAGCTGGAGTTCTTTATGGTAGAGAAAATCAGTTTTTCTCTCTTGTCTCAGGTATAAAGACAGCTCTGCCCGCAGAACAGAACAAAAACGTTGGTTTGTTTTGTTGTGGTTCAAGCAATCTTCACAATCAAGATCCCATTCCTGAAACTCTGTGCCATGGAAAGACACTTTGTGACAGTATGAAGTGAACAGAAGCGTTTTATAACCACTTTGATGGAGAGCCCTCGTCTTGCTTGGCCGCAGATGCGTTTTCAGTTCTCTGCAGTGCAGCATGATTGGAAACTCCAAGTTTACTTTCTTTTTTATCTGGCAGGGAGGAAGCATGGAGAACTGTAATCTCAAGGTATTTTCTGTTTACTGTCCTGTTTCTGTGCATGTGTGTGTGTGTGTGTGTGTGTATGTGTGTGTGTGTGTCTATTTTAGGCCAGGTTTACTTCCTGAAACGCTTTAAGAAGGTCAATTACCCTGAGGCTGTGAAGGCTTGCCAGAGGGACAGTGCAGTGGTGGCTAAAGTGGGCCAGCTCTACGCTGCCTGGAAGTTCCAGCTTCTAGACCGCTGCGAGGCGGGCTGGGTCGAAGACGGCAGTGTCCGATACCCCATCGTCAACCCCCGCGCCCGATGTGGAGGCTCTGAGCCCGGCGTCCGAAACCTCGGCTTCCCTGATAAAAAGTTTCGTCTCTACGGGGTCTATTGTTTCCGCAAGAACTCCAGCAGCCCTGAAGCTCAGACCACCCAGGCCCCAGTCGAAACCACCACAAAGTTCACCAACAGCACCAGGAGTATTTAGGACACATGCATTTCAGAGCAGCTGCATCGCTAGCGCCATGGCTTCCGCAGCTTAGCCAGCATGACTGACAGGCCAGCAGATCAGCTAACAACCTCTGCTACATCCCTCTCTCACCTGAAATGAGATGTCAGTCATGTCTGACGAGAGCAGTTTAGCTAGTACTTTCATTATGAAGCCTAGCCGGCCCTGAGATGAGCGCCATACAATTTCCTTCTTTAGCGCATTTCGTATTTAAGCTAGCATGGAGGGCTGCTGAGGATTGGGCTTTGGATCCTCCGTTTTGTTTATTCATTGTGTCAAGCAGAAGAATGGTCCAGAGGAGCCCAGGAGTCATGCTAATTAGCACGTGAGCCAGTTGGAGAGCTAATTTAGCGAACCTCATAATGAATGTGGCACATTAGGCAAAGGCCTTGCTGGCCTGGTGATGATGGAGATGAGAGAGGAGGGAAAGCCACAGTGCCATTCAAGTACAAGCATGAACTAGGCTCGGCACAGCATGGCTCGCTGTATGAGTGGCACTTTTTTCTTTAGTTCTGTGGCAGAATTAGATGTGCCAGTTACTATACACACTATGATTGACTGTAGACATAAGCACCTTTTACGAGGATAATTATATGATCCTAAAGTTCTGAAAGCAATAACTTGCCAAGCATGTTTCTGGTAGCTGATTATTCCATCGAATGCCTTTCATAGTGTTGCTGCTTTACTACCTCATTAGTGCTCAACATTTGCACTATTCGTCCATGATTCGCTGTGATGTGACACAATTGTTCTCTTCATTACAGCATTTTAGATTAAAGTTGTTTACCTGTGTTTGTTTGTTTCTTGTCTACTCCCAGACTGATCATAACCAGGATGAACACTGTGTATCTGGCAGATTGTTTTGGAATTGTGTGAAGAGTTTAGAGTGTCTGCATCCCTGGAAAGTATCGGAGAACATGCATTTACATGTAGGGCTCGGAAACAGAATAATAAAACTTTATTACAGTGTTTCCATTCTTGTATTCCAACCCAAACAATAACAGTCATAAAACATTAATTTGACATTAGTTACTAACATTTAGAGCCAATAAACTGTTGGGTTGGAAAGCTTTTAAGCCCAACGCACAAATTGGCACTGAAAGGAACTTATCCCATAAATTGCGTCAATATAATCCTAACAAATAGTCCATCATTTTATCTGAGCTTATTATGGTCTAAATGACACTGAGTAACATTTGTTCAATGACACAAAATACATTACTGCTATTTTTTCTACCTGAAGACTGTTTTAACCAAAAAGTCACCAAAAAAGAAAGTTCAGCCGACACACAACACATTTCCTATTAATATCATATTAGGCTTTGTTAAATGGCAGAGCTTAATCCGTCATACTTTTACAAAAATACCTGGGCATTATTTGAGCATTATGATTACTTTCTGAAAGATTGGTGGTAAAAAGCCCAGACAGGTATGTCTGACAATTCATTTAAAATATCAAGTACAGTACTCATTATGGCTCCAGTCTGGGTTCGCTAGCTGAGCTGTTCACTAGTTTTCAGGACTGCAACAACAGTCCAGCTCAGAAATATGTTGAATGCATGCATTTACACAATGAAGTTTTATTGTGTCACCGTATTTCTTCCTCCATGAGGAAATCGGTTTATTCAGAGTCTGTTTGATGATTCTCCACCTGCCACGACAGAGCTCTCTTTGCAGTGTCAGCCTACAGTCTCAATGAGGCCTCGTGAATTTCACAGCAAACTAATTTGTTAATCTGACAAAATAAGGCCACAATAAGGGTGAGCTTTCACTACCCGCTCTGTATTGTGTTTAAAACCATTTCTCACCATAAGCATATGTATTTTAGACATTAATGTAGTAAATTCCATGAAGGCAATAAAAAGCATTAAGCCAAAAGATTCATCCATTAACGTCGTTGTCTCATTTCGGCGGCCTAGTGGTTCGGGCGTTCGCCCTGCAATCAGGAAGTACCCAGAGCAAGGTACCGTCCCCACACACTGCTCCCCAGGCCCTGTGTTCCTGGCTGCTTGGTGAATGGGATAATTGCAGAGGAAGGGTTTCATGCTGTTCACACTGTGTGCTGTGGTGTGTTCACGTATAGAATGGTCACTTTCACTTCATGTCAGATGGTTTCGTTTATCCACAGTAAAGGTTTTCTGTCGATACCTGCTGACTCCGCTTGAGGTGGTAAAATGAGGAGATCTCCATATACAGTGCGGGACTGTGGTCAGCCAGCGGTCAGCCATCTTTAGAATAGGAGCAAAGGGAAAGAGGGAGGGCTGGTGAGTGTGAGCCAGTGTGACATGTTGCTCCCGAGAGTGTAGCTTTTCATTTCATTTGGTCCTTTTTTTTTTCTTTTTCCTTCCTTCAGCGTAAAGTGAAATTAGGTGACCCCTGGAACAATTGCGTGGACCCAGAGGGTAAAGAGAGCTGAATCAGAAGGCCCGAACCTCCATATGTGTCCCATTTCTCAGCTGCTGACAGAAGGCAAGAAAAAATTACACAGTAATATACAGATATACAGGCTCAGCGGGAGTGATACCCAAGATCTCCACAAAGACATGGCCGAGGCGACGCCCTAAGACCTCTCTTGATTAGCTTCGAGTATAATAGACTGACCTGAATCTGTCTGCATAACCTCTGTCCCTCTCTCTCTCTGGAGGAATGCTGAAGAAGCTGTCGTTTAAACTGAAATAAGTGAAGAAAACAGAAATAAATGGGTAATAGGCAACATAGAAAAAGCCTGCTCTGAACATTCCTCCAACAAAGACAAAACGCAATTACAAAACAATAATATATGCGTCGCTTAATGCAAACTTGAGCTCTGTAGGAGAATACAGATGCCCTGTATACATAATGAATTAGAAACACTCATAGAAGACTATAATTGACTAAATTGTTTAAAAAGACATTCCCTCGAGCAGAAGCATTAAGTTTTACAAAGATTGGGAGGTAATTTGAAGCGCCGAGCATCTAACGAAGCATTTTGGTAGATAATGAATTTGCGCACACATCAGATGTCTTTGAGATGTCTTCCGAAAGAGAGCGTTCATTTCTTTGTTTGTTTAGGCTGCGTTCTCTTGGAACCAGAGCCCTGCTGCTTGGCTGCATTCGGGATCTGTCAGGAGGGTAGATCAAGAGGGAGTGAGGCTCTTACAGCCTGAGATTGAGGTGGCGCAGCAAAGCAGGAGGTTAATGAAAGCGCTCAGACTCTTTGCAGGTCTGAGCAGATCATTCATACGGTCCAAGACCCACAAGGAACAAGAAGGACGTAGCATTGGTAAAGTCAGAGCCCAAGGGTGAAAAGCAACAGCGTAACTACAGGGGGAGAGCAAAGGAACTGATCACATAACTGATCTTGGCGTGGGGGCTACCAGGCAACCGGGTTCCATAAAATCTATACAATATATAAATACTAGTGGTGGACATAGATTAATTTTTAAAATCTAGATTAATCTCACTGTAATCTTGGAATTAATCTAGATTAAAATGGCTAGTTTGAATTCTGCCATGTTTGCTAACCAAATAATGACTAGAAGTAAGTCTTTGAGAACAGGTTTCTCAACTCCTACAGTAAACTAATTCCGCATTGCAGGTGCAAACAACCTTAGTCTTGTCAAGGTTTCCATTGGGAAGCTTTTTTAAAATAAAATTTCCCTGAAGCAAACCCGGCGGCTTCATAGCTGCATCCATGTTAGCACGTCACATTTGATGTGGTAATTTCACAGCATGGGCGTCGTTAGGTCTATTTTGGGGGGTCTGAAGC
>JBBPDC010000038.1:9105242-9116750 GCA_037974485.1 Hemigrammopetersius urotaenia
AAATGAAATAAATGTGAAATAAATGTGTGTGTGTGAATGAAGTGCCTCTGATGAGCAAGCCAAGAGTAACGGCGACAATAATGATGCATTTTAACTTTAAGTAATATATAGTTCTTAAAGAGACGTTCTAGTTTAATCCTGAAGGAGAACCACTGAATTAAAGCTGTGACAAAATGTCAACCGCACATTTTAATGACATACCTTTTAATCCTTCAGAAAAGTCATATACAAATAGACAGTGTCATATGTCTATGTGTATATGTGAATTTTACAGTAATTTTCTGAAGTCTCTAGTCTACACTCATAAATAAGAATAAATGTGATATTTTATAAAAATCTATGAAGCAAACCTAAAAACTCTTCTTAAACAGAACCAAACCAGTTCTACCCAGAGAACTAAAGAACTTTATGACCTTTTAAAATGGTTCTATATAGCTGTAAGAAGTCGTGTAGTCTGTTTTTGCTGTATTCGGCTGTACGGTGTGAGTAGAGGTTAGAGTGTGAATGCTGAGGTTGAGCTCTTCCATTTCCTGGACAGGTCTCAGTGCAGAGTGTTCTGCTCTCTATTGTTTGTTGATTCAGTTATACAGCGGGGAAACTTCTAAATCTCCTTCCGAGCAACATTAACCTAACTTCACAGCTTGATGTTTAATGAGGACACAGCGTCCTTGGAACACAGGGAGCCGTGCGCACATCAATCAGCTCCCCGGCAGCCCCGACTCGCGGCGGATTTGTTCGAGGCAGTAGTGATGCTGAAGTTCACTGTGCGGCTTTAACCTGCCAGGCAGACTTTCAGGGGAAAAGCATTCCATGGTGAAGTCAGCACTGCTGATCCTGGGTCAGTTCTCCTCATTTTTCTTATATTTAGATCAGAATTTGCCGTGGTTCATGCCAGCTTCATCGCACAGGCCTGCTGTGTGAAACTGCCCTTTGCCCTTTGCCTCCAGTAGAAAGAGAGATGCTTCTAAAATGCACGAACTGAAGTTAATGAGAACTATCAATAGCAGACGCCGGGGACCCGGAGCCCGACAGATGAAGAGCTGTTATTCAGAGGTACGTATCGGATGAATTATTCACCGCTGAAGCGCATTTCATGGAGTGGGTGATAAAACAGCTCGGGACAGCTGATAGCTAAAGCCGATTACAGAAAAAAAGGGAATTTTTAATGAAAAACAAACACATTGCATGCTTAACAAATCACTTCTGACCCCAAAGTGGATCTCCTTTGACTTTCATCTGCATGGAAGATTTTTGATGGTGTAGAAGCCAAGAATGAGATCTTTCAACACAACCTCCCATTAGATATTCGCCCAGTTCTGCAGGTTCATCAGTGAGTGTTTATAGAGGACTACTGGGGGTCACTGGGCCGTTTCATCCACCAGATGCACTGTGTGTCTTCAGCTTAGCATTTCAGAATCACCAATTCTACTGATCCTGAAGGAAATTGCTTATGTTATGACAGAGAGACACAGAGACGATGAATATAAAAACACTCCAGAAAACACTCTATACTGTGTGCACTATATAAATAATATGTTGAGGTCAGTAATGGACCTTAATGCTATAAATAAATAAATTAATAAAAGTAATCTAGGAATGAACAAAAAAGTGGTTGGGAGTTTATACATTTCTACACGAATGTTCTAAAAATAACATCAAATCCTTTCTTAACACGCGGCACGTTCTAAAAATAACACAGTACACTTTCTAAACATAAAACAATATCCTTTCTTAAAATATGAACTGCCCTTTCTAAAAATAAGGTTAGCATTTAAGAGGCTGCTCTGGATTTTTAGGTTAAAAGGTGAACCAAAATAAAATGTCTAAAAAAGCCTTTTTGGTTGCTTAATAAGAGTTTGTGTGTGTGTGTAGAAGAGGGTTCCTAACTGTGTTGTACCAAAAGGCATCATTAAAGTGTGAGCCTGGAGGACTGCCGTGAGATCCATATTTCAAAGAATGCTTTGAAAGAGCTCGACAATGGGAACAATCACACAAACACACATAAAACACGCCATTACAGGTCCGATCCAATGTTTTTAATCGATCGTTTGTTAGGCAAAGAATATAATACAATGACAGGACTAGAATTCATAAGAACACCTATAAATATTGATCAGTACATGTGGACCACATTCACACAGCCTGACTCCACACTGCAGTAGCTGATGTGTAGAAACTGGACTAATAAATGGAAAAACAGAGAGAGAGAGGAGACAACTGAGACATGGCGGCTCCTATCAAGATGCTCTACCTACTCTTGACAATACAGGTGCTGTAAAGGGTTCATTTGAGCAAGGCTGCTTTTGGTTCCCTGTAGAAACTTTCAAAGAACGGCTCAACAGAATCAGTAAATGAGCTGAGTGAGTGTGAAGAACCTTCAAGAATCTCTAGAGGAACTTAAACATAAAGCTGCCTGGGGTTCTTTGCTCTAAAAGAACCGTTTTTGGTTCCAGAGAGAACCTTTGAATGGATGGTTCTCTGTAAATGAAGACTCCCAAGTAATGTCAATGTTCTTGAAAGAACCAACATTATGTGAAGACCTCGCAAAGGCTCTTCACACTCACATCTTATTTCTAAAACTGGTTTTAAAAAGGTTCCACGGCTCAAAGAAACCATGTTTAAGAATTCTACATCTCTGTCTAGACACATAAGTCCAAGCTAAGAGCCATCCAGGCTTAATTTTGAATCTCTCTCTTTGATGCATCAGCATATTCCATGACTGCACTAGATGGAGTCTAGATGGAGAGTGAGACTGTGTGACTGGGCTCCATGACTCTAAGCAACAAACACATCCAGAGTTCAATAGAAAAATAAAATGAAATGAACGGAACTGAAAGGAGAAAGGAAAAAAACCCACAGAGTATGTACATCACAGAGCTAGGGGGTGCCATTGAAACATTTAAAAAAATTGTTACTGCCATTTCCTCAAGAGTTGCTGCTGGTAAGTGGACAGAACCCATGTGTTTCTAAAGCATGAACTAGATTTAAACTATTTGCCCAAACTGAATTGGCCACTGCATACTAGACAAAAGTATTTGGACACACCTCTTAATTATTGAATTCAGGTGGCCCTTTACTTCCAGTGAAGGGCAATCTTAATGCTTCAGTATACCAAGACAATGCCATGCTTCCAACTTTGTGGACACAGTTTGGGGAAGAACCTTTTCTGTTCCAGCAGGACTGTGTCTCAGAGCACAAAGCAAGCTCCACAAAGACCCAACCCCATCCAACACCTTTGGGATGAACTGGAACGGAGACTGCAAGCCAGGCGTTCTAGTCCAACATCAGTGGCTGACCTCTACAGAATGAATGGGAATGAATTACCACAGAAACATCAATGTATTGTGTTTGAATGCAATATAATTAAAGTCCCTGTTGGTGTAATGGTCAAGCCTCCCAATACTTTTATCCATATAATGTAGCTTCTAATGCAATTTTACTGAGTTCAGACAAATGAACCAGTATGCAAATTCTCATTTTTGTTCAGTTATTCATCCTATTTCTTTGCATTAGGCCTAAAAGGTCCCCATTATGCCATTTGTTTTGGGTAGAAAACCATTCAGTTTGAACAGAGCATGAGCACCTTTTAAAAAAAAATTAACATTATCACCAACCAACACAAATCCATTGGGAATCCATCAAATGCAGACAAAAATCTTAGATGACCCCTCCCAGGGCCCACCTGTCTGCCAATGCTGCCCACATTCTGAGAGAGCTAACACCCCACCGCCTGCATGCAGGAGCCATTTAGAATGTGTCAAAGAGCCAGACTTGATTTCGCTCCCAGGGGCCTCTGCCAAAAATGGAACTATGTAAGGTCTTCCTTTTAGTAAAGGGCACGTTGCAGAAGCAATAAAGACCTATATATATATATATTTAATAAGAAAACGGAATTGCAGTCTTTCGTGCTAAGTATGCTAAGCAGGTGTGTCTGCAACAGCCTCTGCCACGGGGGGCCAGACTCACTTCCTCGTTATGCTAATCCTCCTTTTCTGAAGCCATCCAATCAAAAACATTTCCCCTGGACAAAGATAACACGGTGCGGAGGAGATACGCTCCACACACTGCTCATACCAAGTGGCGAAGACGGCAGTAGATGATGGATGCTCAATGCTAGCGTGGAGTCTAGATTAAATAGAGGTCACTGCTATTCCCCATGCACCGATCTGTCTCCTACCTCACTCCTGCCCTCCTTTTTAAACTCATACAGCAATGTAAATACGAAAAGGGTAAGGTTAACTCCTCACAACGTGTGCTTCTAAATGCTATGTACCCCCCACCACACACACACACACACACACACACACACACACACACACACACACACACACAGCTAAAGCTGTTTAAACACAGACTTGTGATTTTCCACTTTTGCACTGGAAATTCAGTTTGGCTGAGAACACGGGAGACAGATACTTCTTTAATGGGGCTATGTTCCAGAAACCTAGCTGGCTGTGGAGGAACCTGTGGGATTTTGACTGCACTATGTGCTCTGCAATTAGTCAGAAGAGTTGCCCCAGGAATACCCCAGCTGCCTCTTAGAAACTCTCAAAAACCCACGCCAACGCACAGCTGTGAACACCCTCAGTTAAGAGGCTCATTTACATAATTAAGAGTCGCTATTAGGCCACCGCATTGTTAGCCATCTGACTTAGCCTTTCTATTTTCTTCAGGAATACAAAGCTACTGGTGTGAGGCAGTGTGTAAGAAAAAGCAGATTAGAAAGACACATGGCAAATATCAACGGTTACATGATGTTTTGGGTGTATAGTTGTGTCAGTGACTTCACTCTTTGGACCAACACCATAGAATAATCGGTTTGGTTCTCTAAAATACCTTTCAGTTGATGTTTCTTCATAAAATCTTAGCGGAAACCACTCAATTGAAAGGATTTTAGTGCAGTGGTTCTCACAAAGACACTCAGATGATCTCACTTCAAACCAGCATGCAACACATATACTTTAAAATAAAGGTACCACAAAGGATTTTTGAGCAGTGTCATAAAAGTATAATTTCCCTAAATAACTATGTTTGTTAATATGACTGAGTATGAAGAACGGTTATGTATAAAGACCCCTTTACATAATGTTATGGTTTCCAAGACCTTTGAGATTATTTTTAATTCGTTTTTTTTTTACTTTAAAAACATTTCTTGAAACATTTGATATCTGACTTACAGAATAATTCTCCACTGAAGGATCTTTATGGAACTAAATATGTCTATTCTATGATACAATGCATCAAACCTGAGTTCTGGCACCTTTATTTTTAAGAGTGGAGGGATGGTGGAAAATCTGGGAGTCCTTTTGAGAGCCACTGCTTTGGGAAACTAATTGTGCTTCTCCTGTGCCAGTGTAGTGGTCACATCAGACTCCAATTACTATTACCATTTCATATACCACCTGGCATATTTCATGCCATAAGTGTTTTGACTGCTGTCAGCATCGAAAGCAATTCTAATGTAAGTCATGCTCAAACATGCCCTGTTTCCCATCCCACAAAAAAAGTGTGGATTTAAACAAGTGGTGGGCTGAAGCCAGAGTGATATGTGGCTTTTACCTCTTTGTCTGTAATGTTATCATTTCAAAAAGGGACAAGAGGGTTGAGAGGATGAAGGGAGAACCTTGACCATTAATTAAGCATGCTTAGAATAAAAGGAGATAAATTGTCCAGATATGGAGACTATTGGCTTTTTCTGTCACCTTGTACACGTCCTCATCATTGATGAGCAGGAGAAAGACAGCGAGAAGGACTGGGAGAAAACAGATGGGGGTGTAATCCCTAGGGAACGGGTGAAAGGGATAGAGAGAGCGAGAGACAGAGTGAGATACAGAGAGAGGAACAGGCAGAGCAAGAAGTATTGGCCTTGGAGAAAAGCAGTACAAAAAGACTTGGCCCTTTTCTTTAGTGGCGGAGAGGTGATGCAGTCCCTGTTCCAGTCAGCTGTTACAGCCTCCTTTGGAAAACAGGACACGCACCTGGTGCACAAAAAAAACCATGTGAGTGCACTGCTTCCATAAAAAAAACGACAAACAGCAAATGTTGAGTCTCTAGTGATTGTTTTCTTATAAGCTTCTACGGGCAATTTTACCCTCATGACCTTAACTGTAGCTCACGATGGATCTGAAGCACCTCTGCATCTCTGAGCATTTTACCCAGGAGCCCTTTTGGCATTTGCCTCGTCTATGGCATAACACCAGCTGGATGAGCTTCCCTCTCTTTCTGGAGTGCAGTGTGCCTCCTTTTATTCCCTACTGAACTATCGGCGCCGTTTTGAGAAGCTAATTGTGGGCACAGGCTGCAACCCAACGGCTGAGGCAAGCAGCATAGCAGCATGTCATCAGGCCTGTTTGATGTGGTTTATATGGGGCTGAGTGCAATTAAGAGCAGATAGCGCTCTCTCTCTCTTCCCACCCCCCCACCCTCTCTCTCTCCTCTCTTTTTCTCTCCCTCTCTCTCTTTCTCTCCCTTTTTCTCCCTCTCTCTCTCTTTCTTTCTCTGTCTCCTCTCTCTTTCTCTCAACCTGTTTCAAGCCTTGACAAAACAATTTCTCCATGCACGAGTGGGAGATGAATCATCACACCTCCTCACAGCAGAGTTTGACAGAAATGGTTGCAAGTAAAAGATTTTACAATTAAAAAAATCCATTCTACCAAACCATAGAACTACAGTAACAAACGCTAAAAATAAAACATTGCTCACAAGCTGAGAAACTGCAGTCCCCATTATGACCTCCTAGTAGTCACCAACATTAGAGATTTTTGGGTGTTTACAGGAACATCAGACTGCTTAATGTGAATGTGGTCAATAAACAAAGCTTCTGCATTAGACCCAACAAACTAATGCCAGTAGCTCCCATTTAGTGTTAAGCAAAACCATCAAAAAAGCCAAATTTTAGCAAAAGCTCCAGTGTTACATCATGCTAAACATCTGGTTTGTACATCACACTGGATGTACAGACTGTAGGTCTTTGATAGACACTGTAGGTGGGAGGCATAGGTGGAGACCTTGCCTTGTTCCTCCCTTGGTGAAGTAAAGGTTAAACTCAGTAAATGACAGCACGTCTTAAAGGCTTGATTCTGATTTGTTGCTCACATCTCATCTTTCTGCTTTGATGGTTCACATTTGTATGTGCGTGACTCATGTATTTTTTTTGTGTGCATGGGTCTCTCAGCTGTTCATCATCAGAAAAAAGTCACGTTCACAGGCAAGAACGAACTGGCAGGCTGACAGGAAGATACAAAACACATGAACTGTGATCAGTCACACTGACATATAAAAGTGACTCAGATCTGTTTTGAGAGGAGATAGATTAGGGTGTCCGCACGAACCTAAATACATCTGATCTATCACATTAAAATAAATAAACAAAATAAATAAATAAATATTTGTGCCACCTTAACTTTTGGTAATATGAACAGCAGCCTTGGCTGTTTACCAGTCTCTCACAGGGGAGCTGCCACTCGTTCATAAAAGTATTTGACTGACTGTGTTTGGGTCAAGGCAGGCAAGGGGAAAATTGGAGTCTGAGCAGTTGTATTATTTGCATCTTGACTGTAGGGCAGTTGACTGTAAACTGCAGAATATTCAAAACAGATTTGGGGGAAATGGGCAATCATGAAAATAAACTGTTTTTGGCCAAACTCTTCCTGGGTTTACTCATTTGATGCCTGAAGAGGAATGGAGACCGAGTTGCCACCACATCCCTCAATATCACTTCTGTTGGAAATCATGTTAAAAACATAACGCTAAGCAATCTTCTGAAATCAGAAGAGCCACTACTCTCAGAGAAAACACTTAGACCATTCAGTTAAGGTAACGTCATACAAAGAGCTAACCAAAGTCAAAGGTCAAGAAACAGCCTCTGAATCCGAAAGAACATGAGAGCAAAATGAGAGTCATTCCGTTTTGAGAGTTAAAGACTGGTTCAGATTTTTTTGACTCTTGAAATGAAATAGTGCTGCTATTTACATGTTAATACCAAACTCTGTTGCTGCTTATGTAAAAGTACTGTACATGAGCTAAGAAAGTTTAACACTCTGAAGGTGGGAACTATCTCCCTTCGACTAGGCTCATGGCAGATACACTAAAATGATACGTAGCAGGCCAAGAAATGAACAGATGAACAGAGTGGATTTGACAAAAGGATGGAAATCGTTAGAGTCCGTGTGGGGTCTAGCAGGGCCCTTTTGACCACAGGGTGGATGTGGAGAGAGGCCGATGCAAGGCAAAGGGAACAAGACGCTTCAAATGAAGGAGGAGCAAGGAGAACTTCATTTGGAGATAGAGGCAAGGGGTTTTGTTTTTTTTTTTTGGTTAGAAATGGCCATGACCCTCCTGTCCACCCCGATGACCCCCTGAGCCGTGCCTCTTGTGCTTTCTGCGCTCGTGATGAGACTTGTGATGGTGGCGCCGGTAGCGATGGGCTCTCCTAGCTGTGGAAAGAGTTGCAAAGGAAAAACAAATGAGCCAATAGCCATGTAAAAGCAACTGTGCTGTTATGCAAATAGGCTTCTAAAGGTTTGCATTCTTAAAAAAGATATATGAGAAAAAGTCAAATGTGCATTTTCAGCCTCTGCCTGCCTCGTCAATAAAATAAAGTAAAATCTTGGACTGGAGCCAGCGCACCAAAAACAAGTAAAAGAAGATTATAAATGCAAATCTGGCATCATGTGAACTGCGTGACTCAAAGCATCTGAAGTATTTAATCCATTTTAAAGCAAAGAAAAAAATCACAGAAAACTGCTACATAAAATAGTTAAAAACATTCTGATGCCTGGGACATTGCAGTATGCTTCTACATACAGACTTTTTAATGAATAGGGCAAAATACAATAGTTCGTATCCATGTGATGTACTTTTGTCCATTATTAACATATAACAGATACGGTATTACTGTCTCTAGACTATTTACACCTCATCACATGTTTTGCTGAATTATTTCTTTAAAAGTGTTTATCTGTTCACTCACACACTCATCTTCAAAAGAAGAATAGGGTGTGTTCACTCACACTTTGAGCAGATGATTTTGGGACGGTCCCATTTGCCGTTGGCGCGGCACTTGGCGGTGGGGATGTGGCGCTGGAGGAATCCGTCCGCACACTGATAGCGCACCACTGAGTGGATGTCATAGCGGGAACGTTTACGGCCAATCAGGAAAGCGTTGTCCACAATAGGAGGGTTACCGCACAGCACTGTGGAGACAGAGACAGTGTACACCTTAAACAGATTCAGACGTGGAAAAGTGTACAGTGGAACGTTTAATGTAACTGTAAACTGTGTGGGATGTGTGCTGTTGTGTTATTTGGCCCAGTATCTTCAGTAATGTCAAGCACAGGAATCAGAAATTTACATCACATTACATTAAATTGGCAGACGCTTTTATCCAAAGTGACTTACAAAGTGACAAAATAGTCCCCGGATGTTTTAGATTTACCACTATTTACCTGCAACATTACATAGAAACACATTTAGGGGTTTGGATTATGAATCAAATTGATTTATTCATTGTAACCCCTGGATGAATTCATGATCGCTGTAAAGAAATCAGGATTGATGAGTTGATTGCAGAGAGTGCAATTGGTTGATATGTCCTTGTAGAAAAGTTCACGTTGAGTCACTATGAACTGAACTTTGTTTATTTCTCAAGGACTGAATTGTGAAAAAAAGGAGAATATAAATTAGTGGGATTGCCCATTACTGTCCTGTTAAAGGACATTAAGGTTCAGTGAGGTCTGGCTGCAGTTCTCTTCTGTTTCCATAGATGGCAGCCTTGGAGCTTAGAGTCGGGATCTGTCTACTCTGAAACTGCAACATCAAACTGAATCGCGTGCGCTGCTTTGCTGTATAGAGATATGAAGTGCCAAAGGGAAGCAATTTGTCGATGGGCACCTATGCTAACAGGCTCTGGTTATTTTCTGACCTCCTTGTAGCAAAGCAGCTGTTCTGCAAACATCGTCACCCTGATCACTCTGAGGGCTGAAAGCTTACTGAGATGAAGGACTTTTGTGTGTTTATGCCTGACTGAACTTCCAGCCCTACAAATTTCAGCAGTTCCCAAAGCGATGAGCCTGTTTTTATCAACTCCTGCCAGCGAGGCTGTGGCCATCAAGCCCAGAACAGGATTTTCCACCACATTTGGAAAACCCTCTTGAGAGCAGTCAAGGATGCCTGTTTTGCCAACTAATCAGATACTCTGTGAGGGGGAAACAGATCTCATGTTGTCCCTGTTGAAATGTTGTCATGTGTCTCCGCAAGGCTTCCAGCTCTGTGTGTGAACTGGGCACCGTTGTGGCAAGGAATGCAGACAAATGTCATCCTGAAAAGCCACACTGCCACACAAAGGAGCGCATCAATATCTCAGAGGCTGAGGATAGTAGAGAGCTTCCACATCCCAACATTCAGCAAAACCACATTCCTCATTTTCTCCCACTGCCTGCCCTATTAATACTGTATAAATTGCACATGTAGAGGCAGTTCATTTCACCAGTACAGTGGTTGTTACCTTTTCCTCAATTGCTTCTCTTGAATTGAACTTGGAAGCAATTTCACTGTTGAAAGTCAGTGCATTAAGGGCAGAAGTGGAAGGCAAAGTAGCACAGAGCACAATACATGATGTTATCACACGATTGATGCTTGCAGGTCTGAGAAAAATACCTCAGGATGCCTCATTCAGGCTTCATTTTACTGACAAAGCTGGTCGGGCAATTTAATATTACACTCAAAGGCAGGCTATTCTTCTACTGACTCAGCATTTAGCACTGCCCCAGGCCTCTGGTTTTCCATCCAGCGAGATGCAGTACAAAGCGCTGGCCATCTGTACACAGACTGAAATGTGTACATGTACAGATCAGCCAAATTGTGTTGTACAGACCTACTGCACAATGACAGATAAAGTCTATTTTATTCTAAATGTGGCTTCTCTAGAACCACAGCTGCGAGGCTGCTGACAAACACAGTGTGTGAACTCAGTAGTCACATATATAATTCAAGTCATTTCCATTGATACAACACCAAAACTTCTAACTGTCAGCTCAAACTGCATCCAGATCTTCATTAAGATGGTGCAGATCTGTGGACACGGTTTAGGACCCAGTAAACCATGTCCATAAGTCTACATCACTTTACAAAGATCTGGATGCGGTTTGTGCATTTCAGCATAATTTAGTTACTGAGAAATAAACAAAGTTCAGTTCAGAGTGATGTAATGTGAAGATCTTTACATGGAACAAAACCAACCAATTACACTTTCCACAATCAACTGACCGACTGTTTACAGTATGGATGTTCTGCAGAATGGATCCAGGAACTGCGATAACTACACAAATACATCCAAGTTTTGAAGTGATGTATTATTCTGGAAAATATTTGGATGACCGTAGTTCTATTTGGATGACCAACGCGCCTGTGTGGAGGCGGGGCACGTGGTTACTTGATCTGGATTTCTCAAGCCGCAGGATACACTCACTCTAACACACACGCTGCTTTCTAATAATATATACACTCGAA
>JBBPDC010000038.1:9123295-9138237 GCA_037974485.1 Hemigrammopetersius urotaenia
GTGTGTGTGTGTGTGTGTGTGTGTGTGTGTGTGTGTGTGTGTGTGTGTGTGTGTGTGTGTGTGTGTGAGTGTGAGTGCAATACTCATTGTGTGGTGAATATTAAGTTATCACAGGCAATATTAGTTTAGCAAATATAACATTAGTTTAACACAGGTAATATTAGTTCAGCCCAGGTAATATTAACACAGATAATAGTTTATCACAGGTATTATTAGTTTAGCAGTGATATTAGCTTAACAGAGTTAACGTTAGTCTACTGCAGGTTATATTAATTAATCATTGATATTGCCTCTGCTGAACTCAGTCACCTGTGCTAAACATTACCGTGTGCTAAACTAATGTTACCAATGTTAAATTAATGTTGCCTTTACTAAACTAACTTTACCTGTTTGAATATTACCTGTGCTGAATCAACATAACCTGGGCTAAAGTAATGTTATCTGTGAAACTAATAGTAACTGACATTATCTGTACTAAACTAATGTTATTTGTGTTAAACTAATGTTGTATTATATTAATATCACCTATGGTAATCCATTACCTGTGCTAAACATTACCTGTGCTGAATAAATGTTACCTTTGTTAAACTAATATTTCCTATGCTAAATTAATGTTGCCTGTGTTAAACTAATATAACTTGTGCTATGTGCTACACTAATGTCACTACACTACACTAAAGTATTGTCACCTGAATAAACTAATATTATTTGTGTTAAAGTAATTTTACCTTTTCAAAACTAATGCTGCATGTGTTAAGTGTGTTTGGTGAGTAAAAATATATACATATATAACAGTGGAATAAAAAAACAGCAATAATAAAACAACTGTTCTGCTCCTGACACACATTAATGTTCCACACAATTTCTCCACTAATTTCTATCTCATTTCTAATAATTGGTTAAATATTAAATCATGATTTTAGTTTCCCCAGTCATAATTCTGACTTCTATGATCCAATTTTGTTGTTGTAAAATAGCTTTTGTCATCCTTTGGGTTTTCAGTGTCATATTCAAGGCACATACTCAGATACACCCCATCCCCCCCCCCCCCCCACACACACACACACACACAGACACACCACACACACATAAGAAGGGTGAGTGGATGTGCTAGACATGTGCATAAAGAGATGGTGGGGGTGCAGGAGGCAGTAAATTGGTGTGAGATGGACAGATAGAGGGGGAGGGGAGAAGAAAGGGGGATTAATATGGAAATAAAGCAGAGAGGAAGTGATTAAAGTTGGAGAGCATGGGGGCTAAAACCGAAACCCATGCTGTAGAAACCTTAGAAAAAAAACCTTTTGTGTACAATTAATTATACAAAATGCCAAACCATCTTATAAGAAACATCTTGTAAGAAATTGAAGAAATTTTTTTCATTAAATAAATAAACGTATTCATTAAATAATTAACTAATTTGGAACCATAAGAAGAAGAAGCTATTCACCATTAAAGCAGTACCTTAGCAGAAGAAAGTCCCTTTGATCATTCAAGACACATTTGGTTGATGCTTTTATGTTTTAGTGCTGGAGTCATGAGGACAGTGTAGCTAATAAGTAATGAAAGCTCAATTAACATAACTGTCTAAATCATCACAAACCATGTGGAGGAGTTGTAATAGACTCACTCAACAGACTTACGACTCACTGTTAACTCTAAACATTAAACATGAACTGAATTTTGGTTTGTGTGTATATATATATATATATATATATATATATATATATATATACATATATACATATACATACACACACACACACACACACACACACACACACACATACCTGTGCCTTTCTTGCAGATGTAGGGCAGGTTGTAGTTGCAGGGCACGTCGTTCCATTTGCCATTCTCATGGGCGATCATCACCACGCAGTCCTCTCCGCCCGCGAAGAAATTATCCGGCTGGTTCTCCCTCCAGTTCTCATATTGCTGCAGGAAGCACAGGGATATTTCAGACTCCAACCAATCCCACGGCTTCGCTGGCCATTTAACATATCCTGCCACATATCCGATGCATTACAAATTCATTTCTAGATACACGGAATGGCTTTTAGATCCTGAGTGTAAACACTTGTGTGGAAGTTTTATGGCTGGAGAAAGTTGAGAGAGAGAAACTTTTTTGAGGGCGTAATCCGTTAGAGAACACATTCTACCCAAGCGTGCACTTTGGGCTGGGTGATCTTTTGTTCTGCTACTTAAGAAGCAATTAAAAACACATAGACAGATAAAAACCATGTTATAAGCAGTTTTTGGTCAAATATTGAAGCCGCCGTGGGGCTATATCGCACCTTCCCCCAGCATCACTTTTTCATTTTAAAAGAGGGTTCTGCTGCATAGTTGACTCACTGTCTTGTTTTAAGGACAGACTTCAGTACACCTGGTAATGTCCTCTTAGATCAGTGGTCAATGACCAAGGTTAGTGACCACTGTTATACTAATATATATATATATGCGCGTGTGTGTGTGTGTGTGTATAAAACTGATATGTATAAAACTGGTGCATCTCTAAAGTGACATGTAGTTTATTGGATTCCTTGACTTATCATGCACAAACTTCATCAAAACACCTTAAGAAACACATATCCTGAACTGTGATTGGTCAAAGCTCTCAACTGGTTAGAGGATTCATTTGCACATTTCTATTTTCTGTAATCTCAGGATTGCAAAGGTCAAGGCTGCAATTAACAACCAATGTGCTGTCATTCTCAGAAAAACATCTTTGTATTTCCAACATGGGAAATCACCTTAACTTCCAATGGACATTAATATAAAACATCTTTCCAAAGAACTTTCATTTCTGAGAGTGTAGGTGTCTCTCAGAGAAGATGGAGGCTTATTTTGTGTGACTGAGACAGCTGGCGAGTGGACAGGACTGTCTATAAAGACTGAATCAAGCAATCCCAAACCGAATACCTGGCTCAGGAGCTGAAATAGAAATGTGGGCGTCCTGGAGAACTGGATTAGGAAGCCCCAGTCTAGACAGTTGTAGTGCACTGGGTACAACACCTGAAACCCTCTTTACTAGAAGGAGCACAGCCTCACCAGATCCATATTATCAGTCCACTGGAAGTCCTCTTCTACTGTCCTGTCATTCAGACCAATCCAAGTGTTCTCATGGCTCATATCTGTTAAAACGGAAATCAAAACAAGTCAAAAACAGTGTAAAATTTTATCATTCGATGTGTGTGCACACAAGCCCAATCCCTGAAACGCCACAGCCAGTGTTCAATAGCAGTAAAAGAGACCACTCAGGCCTTCATGCGTGGTCTGCTCTCTGCATCAAGCACAGTGCCGCTAGGTGCCAATATACTGATATTATCACAGTTACAAGCTGTCCCAAACAGGGCTGTCCAATTCCCCATCATGTATTCATGAGGGATTTTTTTGGAGGGGGGATGAGAGTGTAATGGAATTTCAATCACAGTGTTACTGATTAACATCCTTATGGGCGCCATTAATCTTCCTAATGGCTGTGCTTCTTTTATTGCAGGGGTGGAGACCAGCGTTTTCAAGGCGATTAAGCACACGTTTTGGGGAACCGCACCGTGTCTTTATGTGCAGCTGATGTCGTCAGCGACAATTAAAGTGTCTTGGCTTGGCGCGACAGCAGACATACTGTAATCCCATCATTCACCATTGGATCTCTTATACTTTATCTAAAAGTTTTTGAAGTATTTTAATGCATATTAGAGAGTGTGTTAACTTTTTGTGAAGCACTTTATTATACTGCCGATTTGATTATACTGGTCACTTTTCTGTACACACTTACTTTCTTGGTCCACTTTGTAGGTTTTTTCAGTAGTGGTCAGTTTCTGGACCACTGTTGGCTTTATACTTTTGATCGGTAGGCTCTTCTCAACATGGTAGTGGCTCCGATGTGTATTAAAAACCCAGCAATACAGGTGTTATGATACACCTAAGGCAATTTTTCATAAGTCTACAGGATCCGTGTTGTACTTTAACCATACCGTGATTGGGCGAATCTTGCCGCACACTTTGATTTTCCAGTCTATCTGAGGCCGGTAACAGAATTTCTGATGTATCAGCAGCATAAATCTCTTCCATAAAGGGGAATCAGCTAGAGCTTTTTCTGTCAGAGCTGCTTTTGATATTGTGGTCTTTTATTATTTATTGTCTTGTGCGACTTTTACATTTTTTTCTCAGCATTCTTTAGCTGTGTGATTAATACCTAATACCTTTTTCACAGCGTTAAAATGTATTTTCAGTCCAAACAGACAGAAGTGCTTGTACTTTGCCAACTTCCCAGTTGTTACTTTGTCTCTCCATTGTTGTTTTTTCAGTCAAACAGTAAAAAAATAATGAGCTCTTCTCATGTTCCATGTTTTCCATTTCGACCAATCAGAAAGCAGTGACGCAGTCAGCTCAGCGGTGGCCAAGTAGAGCTGTGACTACTGTGATTATTTGTTCACTGTACAGTTCCTTCTGCCAGTAGAACGCCATTTTATGCACTTATATACCACTACCGTTTTAGGACCCTTGCTGGGAGAATGGTCCAACCTCTAGACCTAATGGTTCTGTGGACCATCTTCATTGATGATGGGGATAGGCTGCCTGATAAACTGCCTTTTCTGGGCTACAGGCACCATCAGTAAACCTATAAAATGCCTGGATATGGTAGCTGATTCTAATAAAATGGCCAAGTGTAGGCCTCTCTAATGAACCGATCTCTGTACATAATGCTCATGCAGGGAAAATTCCAGTCAAAGCATCAGATAGCTTGTTAAATATGAATGACTGACTGTTGATGAAGTCCTGCTCCTCTCTGGTGTGTATGCTGGCCAGATGACCGTTGTGCTCTCTGCAGTCTTTTTCTGCATCCTCCCAGGTGCGCCTGTGGGTGAAGTACCTGTAGCAGTGACCATGAAACTTTCTCCAGGTATGATCACAGCCCTCAGTGTCTGTACAGAGAGAGAGAGAGAGAGAGAGAGAGAGAGAGAGAGAGAGAGAGAGAGAGAGAAAGATGGTTAAAATTTTGAACCGACAAATAGGAATTGGAATCAAGTTAACTAATATTAAAACAACTAATATAAGAAGTGAAATTTGAATCAACCAATCACTTTGTCATCTCCGGTATGTAGAACCTATTTTGCACGCTAAGACACTAATCTAGGTCTTCTGGAAGTCCTAGACATGTCACTGGGTTTCTATCAGGTAGATGCCAATGTGTTAATGTCTAACTAAATACTAGGTGTCTTCTACAAGTGTCAGATGTCTGTGTTTAGTCTTGGATGACCAACAAATGTTAAAATGGAAAGCTGTTAGTGCAGTGCTAGCAAACTACTGGAATCCCATAGGAGTGCTAGCAGAATTCTGTAATATATGAGTGTTTTCTATATTTGAACATGTTTTAATAATTACGCGCCAAACTGAAGGTCTGCCTCCTTCCTACAAACAAAAGCCTTTGTGGGCAGTGCATGGATGAGTCAGCTGAGAGACTCAGTAGAGAAAAGTCCACTGCAAGGCCACCTCTCCTTCTGTTCTTCTTGTGTTCACACACACACACACACACACACACACACACACACACACACACACACACACACACACACACACACACACACACACCAGCCCTATCTTACCCTCACCCTTAGCCCCCCTGAAGAGACATGTCTAACTGTTTCATTTCCTCTGCCTGGCTCTCCACGCTCGGGCTCCCTCTAATCCGTGTCAGTGCGCATTATGAGCGAGCAGCTTAGCATTAGCAGAAAAACGACAGCAATCCAGAAAAATGGCTTCCACCACTGTGCTCAACGACTAATTAAGCCCTGTCACATTCCTGTCTGAGGCCTCTACCCAAACCCTCCAGGGGCTCTGCAGCATTTGCACCCTCGAGTGTGTGAGTGTGTGTGTGTGTGCAGGTTTAGGTATGAGAATATGCATGTGCATGTGTTTGGGACTGAATGAATGTATCTGGAGAACGTATATAGAGAATATATTGTCATACAAGTCTATGTTATTGATGCTGGGAAATTTAGCTTCTTTAAAATGACTTTATAGAAGAGAGAAAAAATTTCTTAAACTGTTTCTGGGGTTCTGTGACTAAAATTTAAGTATTACTGTTGCCTCATCGGTGGTAAACATGCAGGCCCGCAGAAGTCTCGAGAGTGACATTTTCCCTTTTAAATATTGGGAAAACTCCCTTCTGAAGATGTATCTTGAAGCTTTTTGAAAAAAGTACTTTGGGGTGGACACTTGAGACCGGGATATTTGAAATGTGTTTTTTCACTTCACCGAATGAGCTGTAACTTTACTACTGTGGAGATGAATATCATATTTGTTTTGGTGGGATGAGCCATGTTTGTTTGTGCGGCTCCAGTGGTAGGATGTTATATTTCTGTGAAGTATTGGTGGGAACTGAAAAGAAAGAATAGTGATGGACAAAACAGGACACTGCAGAACATGACGAGTAACAATAATTACTAGTTTTAAATTCTAGTTAATGGGACTCAACCATATACCATTACATTTATTATACTGGTCAATTTATCCTAAAATACTGGGAAGAGAAGGGGACAGGTACAAATGGCTTAATAAAAAAATAAAAAATTTAAAAATCAGAAAAAGATGAGTGATGATGTTTTGAGATGACAGCATCATGTTCATATGTGTGTGTGTGTGTGTGTGTGTGTGTGTGTGTGTGTGTGTGTGTGTGAGAGAGAGAGTGTGTAAGTGAGTGTGAGATGGATGGGGGTATGTGTGTAGTGAAATCTTTTATCTTTAAGCCTATTTCGCACGTCAGCCAGCTCATTTCATGAAGCTCTCAACACAGCACACTTTTTTTTCCTCCAGCAAATCTAAAGCGACACCACTAAATTGCTCGGTGTAAATTGGGCCGTATGGGGTGCTGCTTAGCATGCAGACGCGCCGACAGCCCCGGCTGGACATGGGGAGGGGGGGTGCAGTGGAGTACAGCCAGGAGGAGGGCTGTAGAGAGACACAGTGGTGCCTGCAGATGCCTCTATAGGCCCCCTTTCTCCCAATCAGTAGAGACATGATTACTTCTGATAAACTTTTATCCAGCACGAGCAAAGCTCTTTCCTCTGTTCTACCTCACTCTGTGTTCGTTATGCTCTGAAAGCACACAGAGAGGGAAATGAGAGCTGAAAAGCATTTCAGACGTTATGCAGGGTTTTTGTAATCGAATAAATAAACAATTAAGGAACTCATTAGGTGTATGGTGCAATTTGAAATAAATAAATAATATCACAATTAAAAGTCAATGTAAGTAATTAAGTGTTCTTTCGTTCTTTCTTATCCTGGAGCTCACATACAGACACACACACACACGCACACGCACACACACACACACACACACACATACACACACACACACACATATATCCAAGGGCAATTTCCAATTCACCTGATGTCACCTGAGTGAAGTTATGTATATTTTTTTAATATTTGTTCAATCTTTTCTCTCAAGGCGACATGAAATATGTTCTTTAAACAAGTCGAGTGTCTGGTGCCTGGTTGAGTATTTTGAAAAGGTAGCTGTCATTGAATGGAGCCATTGATGCGGCCCAGTTCAGTCTGTCAGTCTATTGCATGCAGCACACTTCCACAAATAGTTAAAAAATGCCCTGACTGAAAGAGGCTGTAATCAATTCTAATGAATTATAATAATATGTAATAAAGAATATTCCTAGGGGTATGAAGGCTAGCCAGTCCTTTCTCAGAGACATGTAAAGAGCTCCCGTGTGTTCGAACTGCCAACACAGCAGCAAGGGAGCAAAACGTATGAGGCTGAACGGCCGCACATTTTTTCTTCTGTTTTAATATTTTGTTCCATTGGAGGAACCAAAAACAGACACCATTTTAACATGAGAAATTTCCAACCTCGCTATGTCCATTTTAATAACAACTGGTTGATTTCTTTATTACTGCACTGCATATGTCATCCTGATTGGCTGCCCTTTGTTGTGTTAAAAGCAGTCCAGGATGAAACACTCCTAGTTTCAGTGTAAATGGACTACATTACTGCTGAAAGCTGAATAGGCCAATATAGTGTATAGAAATGTGGTTTAGAAGTCTATCCATTCCAATCTCTCACTCTGGAATGTGTAGGCTTCTAAAGAGAGAGAGAGAGAGAGAGAGAGAGAGAGAGAGAGAGAGAGAGAGAGAGAGAGAGAGAGAGAGAGAGAGAGAGAGAGGGAGAGAGAGAGAGAGATGGAGAGAGACGGAGAGAGAGTGAGAGAGAGGACATGAAATAGTCTCATGACCTAACAACAACGAAGAATGCTTCCTAGACATACGTGTTTCATTGTTTTGTTTTATTTTTGATAGAATGGCTGGGGGGCATCATAGTAACAAAGTTTATTCATGCAATGTCACTGTAAGACTTCACATGCACATACACACACCTGCTGCATAGTGCTGCTTGAGAATACTCTTGTTCACTTTCTCTAGGCTCTGACTATCTTCCCAACATTAACCAGAACAACTAGAACAACATTAGCCATAACCGCCCAACTTCTTCCCCCACTGTACATCGTAAAGAAACTAAAGCAGCTGGTTTACCATCAAAATCTAGCTCTGTAGGCCAGCTAACATTGACAAGTTACCTCTTTTTGCCCATTATCTGGTTAAAGCTACCAGAGTGAATTACTCTCATTAAACAATTTTCTCAGCTGCATAATTTCCACTGTAATTCAACCACTACTGACTTGGTGCACATGGTGCTCAATTATGAAGGAGATAGGACAACACACAACTGTGAGAAGGTGTGTGTCCAGAAGTGAGGTCGGCAGGGGACATCACCCATTCTATAAGAGGTTCTGGTGGGGGACAGTCCAGAGACACAACAGTGTCTGGGGGTCCAGGCACATTATTTTTTTTACTAATATACGTAGATGATGTGACAGTGTACTCTCCAGATGGAAAAATTGAGAATCCTAACAAAGGACATGAAGCATGACTTGGGCTGAAGCTGCAACTGGCTAAGAGTAAACTGTTCTATCAGAGTGTCCACTACCTGGGCCATGTAATCACTGGCATCACTGGGGTGTCCATGTACTCTAAGAAAATGCCGGTCATGAGGGAGTGGGTGGGGTTAAGCGAGCACAAATGAGAGACATAGTTAGTTACCATGATGCTCCTTGAGGAGGTGGGTCTTCAGGTGATGCTTCAGGCGATCTGATCACAACAGGGAGTTCGTTCCACCACTAGGGGGCCAAGACTGAGAAGAGTCTTGACGCATGTCTTCCCTTTCTTTTGAGCAGTGTATGCTCTAGATGAGCTGTGCTTGAAGACCTGATAGGGCGAGAAGTGACATGTTGTTTGATCAATGCCGTTATTTGTGGGTGTGCAAGTTCATTCTTGACTTTGAAAGCAAGTGTTAAGGACTTGAACTTAACACGAGCAACCACAGGGAGACACTGTGGTGTGCCTTGTGGTGTGACTTCTTGTTCTTTGTGTTGCACCATGGTCCCGAAGGGAACGTTGTTTCATTTCACAATGTACTGCATATATGGCTAAAAAGAAAATAAACCTACTTGACTAGAAAAAAAAGAGATGGACACACAACTTTAAAGAGGCCACACCTGCGTAGCCACTGACCATTGGCCACTGGGTGTAAGACAGTAGTGCTTTCAAGTGAACATTGTAATTAGCTTAGTTCATTAATAATGATATCTGATGATGTTAACATCTGCATCAATTGTCCTGTTCTCCCAGATCCTTTAGGTCTTTTCCTCCCTTCAATATCTCCATGGTGTTCTGAGGCAGGAGAGGATCAGTAGGGAACAAGGGGGAGGACAGAAGCAGTAGCAATAGTTTCCAAAAACAGCAAAGTCAGGCTAAAGATCAGGTGAAAACAGGACAAATAGATAGGAAAGGAAGCTTCATTCTGCTATTCGACAGCATTACATAGTTTCCTAATACAATGTGCATCATGTATGATTCAGCTCCTTTGTGTTTAACTTCATTGAGTCCAGACTCCTTAGGATGGGAAGGATGCAGAAAGCTAAATCTGCTTTTGGAACAGTTCCTGCTGACATTACAGCTTAGCTGAGTTCAGCCTGAGAGTCTTGAGATGCAGCCTTTTCACCATGTCTGAAGCTCCTCCTCCTAAACATTCATTTTGAGTGAAGGAGCTGCCACTGAGACTAGCCAGAAACAATTCTGCCGTCTCTGGTCAGATCACCTGGCAGAAGATAGGTCAGCTAAGCAGGAGGTAAAGTGGATGAACAGTGTAAGAGAGACTGGCACTCAATGGCACAACCTTTTTCACTCGGTCTCTGCTAGTCTTCTTTTCCTTGGATATGCTAAATTGGCTTTACCTGGTCTGAACTTTGAGCATAGATATGATGCATTTGCTTTGGAATTCACAAGCATTTATATTAGCATGCGCTCACACTTACAGATGCTTGTTTATTACATGTATTGTCCTAAATTGACACCACCCAGGCCAGGCCCTGAGTCAGGGGTAGCACACCCATAGATCCATAGACACACCAGGGCCCTTGGAACTCTGTAATGCTATTAGGTCATAGCTATAAAATAGTCTAGTGCATAGCTATGGAATGACAAATATACACAACATACTCTCAAATGCAGGACTTTTTGGTGGGGTGGTAGTTCATAGCCATTCATTGGACATACATATTTTATGGTCTGTGTGTGTGTCTGTGTATATGTTTACAAAAATATGTCATGTACATTTTGCATTTTCTATAAAATGTATTTTGCTTTGTACCCAGTATACATTTTGTATACAGTATAACATTTTTGTTCTGTGAGGTTGTGTTGTAAGTGACACAAGTGAGCTATTTGACCATTTAAAAAGTGTCTCCATTTTGGTCTCCATCAGTAGTGCACTGAATGTTTATGCACTGTGTAATATGGTACATAGCAAGCAGGGAACTATTTGACCTTTAGGGATAAGGTCATAGATTTAGTAATGTACATGGTTTGATAGACTATCTTCAACATTACTTAGCTTACTTTCCTTAACAATGCAAACCCCACTGCTAATCACTTTGACTAGCATACTCACTGAAATTGCTCCTGTCCGGATGCAATTTTGGTGTATTTGAATTTTTCTCCTGATTTTATGTGGTTTTATATATCAAAAACAGTGATAATTCATTTCCACATGACAACTTTTCACCCTATTTTATCTCTTAGAACTTTGTTACTATAAAAAAAGCAACACCAACATTTTTTAATCATATGTGACCGTAGAGAAGAATAATGTCTCTTTCTCTGAGAATCTGATGAAAGAGTCTCAAGCTGGAATTAGAGTCATGGTCTAGGCACACTGGTTTCGACTTCTTATCACCAAAGATTCTGAAAAAAAAACCCAGCTAGCACCGTGGCATTTAAAATAAAATGTTTAAATCAATGTTCATTTTTGTTTTGATGCAAAAAGCAATTTGGAACAGATAAGTAGGTGTGTATGGCAAATTTCATGCAAGAGTCATTTGATAACCAGTGCACTTTTGAGGTGGAGTACGCTAAAGCTCTAGACCTGAAGTCGTCCACTCCATAAATGTGGATGGTTTTTTGGCATTTGGTGCAGTAAGTAACTTATGTTTAAAGTTTTAATTGTCTTTTTGTTCAGAAGTAAATTCATGCATTGTTTTGGTGCCACCTAATATTCATGGCTGGTTAAATGTAGAAAATGTTCTACCCTGCTGTTGGTTCTAATGCAAGCATGTTTTAGCCAGCAAAAATATTTATATTAGAGCCCAAGATGTAATTGCAAAAGAAAAATGTCCAAATGCATGATAATGTCAGTCTGTGTTTACTGAACTAAAGTAGAGAAGGTGTGGAGAAGTGGAGGTCAGGGTGAACCTCTACTAACCAAAAGTTGTGGAGTACAAGTGCAGGATCTGCCAAAGACCAAGAATAAATGTAAGTGTTCTGTTGTCATTATTGTCTTTAATTGCTTTAAACTTTAATATCAAGTCATGTCTAATAAAGTAATGTTTCAGACATTTAGACAGTGCATTTGTTTAAATCTTTATTAAATTCCTCTAACTCCCCATAAAGAACATGATGACAGCCTGGTGAGGTTTCTGCTTACAGTGGTGGTGCTGAATCCCAAGCCCTTCCAGGAACATCTGGCTCAAGTTCCAGTGACCCCCAGCCTCAGAGTGGGAGAGGGTGGACAAGCAGGCGGCCATAAGTTGATTTAGGTCTGGGTTCACCCATGAAGAGGAGACCTGAGTCCAACCTATTCTCCAGCTGGGTCAGGGAATTCCCTGCAAATGCAACCACACCCATCTATTTTTTTTCTTTTTCTCAAGTATCACGAGCAACACCTCACAATGCATAGCGGTAATGTCTGTGACTGCATAAAGAATAATATATATATATACGTATATTAGGGCTGGGAAAGTTAACCCGTTATATATAATTATGTTTCATTACCATGGTCATGTTATATATGAATTTATACAAGTAAAACAGTCAAGCACAATACCCAGAGATTATCAGTGTGAAAATCCATTATAATTTTGATGGATATTACAACAATTTTGAGGAGATGTTGTCATGCAACAATCTAGTTAATGTGTGCTTTAATATGAAGTACGGTAAATTAAATAAGAGGGCAACCCTGTTCTTATGGAAGAAGGTCTGTGGTACTGCTACAGGAATTTCTAACCAATTCCTATGAGAATCTTACAATAAATTTGGTCAATTACTGTAGTTTAATACAAGTATAAAAATCGGAATTTTTTTTATAAGACATATATACATAAATGGTACATGCGAGATTATATTACTTACCAAAAATATGGGTTCTCTGAACTTTCTTCTTATGTGTCCATTTTTATTTTTATCTCCTACTCATCTCATAAATCAGCTTGAACATGGCTGAATGACTGAAATGTGAAGGGAAAGCTTGATTCAAAATGATTGTTCATTTTATTGTAATCTACTAGCTAGCAAACTAACACTTCACGTGTTTGGTGTTGGCTTTCCATAACTAGTCCTGATAATAGCATTTGTGAGTTGCGGATTTAAATAATAAAGTGTGAGCATAGACTGTGCACACGCATGCATCTCTTTTCGACTTGCCTGGAACAAATACTGCATGTGTCCATACTATGGTTCTTTATATTAGCGTTAGCATTGGCAGTTGAATGCCGACCCAGGTGAAAGACAAGGGGGCTATTCTGAATTGGTGAGTTTTTAAAGAAAACATATTAAAGAAGTATGCCCTGCTCCACCCCAACACAGGCCTCAGGAGAGTGGAGTAAACAGCAAGTCAGCTCCACACTCCGCACAGATCCTGTGTTTATAGACCCAAATCAATGTACGCATTCTGTGCCGCATCCTCTTGCTAATCCGAGTCACACCCGTTAAAAGTGAATTAGCCCTGATGTTAACCCTGCCACTGATGGGCACCGCATGACCACACCGGTATTTTTGGACTGTTTGTGCGTCGACAGACACTCTAAAGCTCCTGAAAAGGAATAGTCACTGTTCCCTTCCTTAGGCTCCAGCTAAATTTGGCAGCAAAATGAACCAAGTAGGAGATGTTATCAGAGAGGAATGAGGGAGAGGCTGGTGGAGGTGGGGAGGCTACTGACCCATGCAGGAAATTAGGACTGTCATTATCGTTTATATAGGTGGACTAATCAGGTATCAATAAGAAACCATGCACAGCCAATTGAAAACTTGACTAGAAATGGATAAGCTCTGAACTTATACTCTATATGGTTACAACATGCATATTTCAAATTTTGTATTGGAGGAATTTTCAAAATATACATGGTCATCATGCAAACTGTGGAATAATCAGTGCTGCTTCATAAAGAAGAGAAAACTGAATCAATTGATTGTTCAATCTCAAAGTAATCTAGTTTGATCAAGTAATCATGTTAGAAAATTGCCTTACTCACTATTCTCTACACTGGAAAATCAGGAGCACTATGACTGAATTCCAGATGTGTCCCAAGGTAGAGCACTGTGTAAAAGGAGTCATTTTATGTGCCGGCAGTGAATAAATAGTAATAATAAAGGCCTTTCTCGTGTGTGCTTGTGCTTGTATTGCTGGCAACTGTCATGACCTCTGTTGAAAGGGGTGACCGGTTCAAGCATTCTACTTTGAGAAGTACAAGGCCAAGTCTAACCATAGAGTTGATCTTAAGTTATACTGAGCTAAAGGGATATATTTTGTAATTCATCCAACATTTTTGTTTTTGTTGAGAATGGCATGTGAATGGCATGTGAAAATGCCCAGTATCTTCATTCACCTAAAGTGCGGTCTTAAAACGTTGTAGTACAGCTCTCCCTGTAGGACACCCTCAGGGTCATTTCTGGTACTTCGCCAGTAAAAGGTCTTCTGTTAGTACAACAGAGTAGCACAGAGAATCTTTTGAAGTTCTGAATAAGGGCACAATTTAGTTTTGAATTTGATTTTCTGAATACAGCCTAAATGATCAGTCTTCTCATTGGGAGAATTCCGAACATATTCCATTACTCTGTAGTGAGGTTTTTAGATCAAGGAAAGGAGAAAAGAGGAAATACCGAGACAACATAAATGTGGAATTAAAGGGCTCATGTCCTTATGGCATTATGGCTTTTATGCAACAAAACCAGTCATAAAAATTTCAATATGATCATTTTCCAACCTCTACCCATACATTGATGAATTACAACAGAAAACAAATGAAAGGTGATATGAACAACATTGATTATCTCATAACAGTGACACCTGTTTAGGGGTGGGATATGTTAGCCAGCTTGTGAACACTCAGTTCTTGAAGCTGATGTGTTGAAAGAAGGAAACATTTAAAAAACGTTCAAAACCTGACTTATTTCGACAAGGGCCAAATTGTAATGGCTAGACAACTGGGTCAGAACTCCAAACAGCAGATCAGGGATGGTGCAGTTGGTAGCCTAGTGGTTAGGGCATTCGCCCTGCGACCAGAAAGTCCGGGTTCAATTCCCAAGACCGCTAGGCA
>JBBPDC010000038.1:9138337-9165579 GCA_037974485.1 Hemigrammopetersius urotaenia
ATGACATGAGGACTAGAAAGGGAGAAAGCAACAAAGGGAAGAAGGGAGGAACTGAGGGGATTGGAACAAAGGTGAACCGGGCACGGAGAAAGCAGAATTAACGGGGAAACTAATATTCTACGGGGAGAAGGCGCAGCAGCCGTGACATCCAGCCCTTTATTTCCTTCATTAAGTATACATTTCAGGACATCATATACAGAGAAAAATGTCAGAAAACTAAAAAAAACGCCTATTAATTTTTAATTTTCAGTCCATGGATGGTGTGTTACATTGCAGGTCATACACTACTTTCCTGATTCTACATGTTCTTGGGAATCAAAATCCAAAATTTGAAGCAGATACATAAAACTACACAGGTGCTACACAGCAGTTTATAACAGGTACACATAGGCGTCTCCAATTGTCTCCAAAACTTCTCCAAAAGCTCTCCAAAAGACAATAACAAATTTCACCATACAACAATGTGTGGGTGTGTGGAATTTGTGTTTTGACATTGTACAAACAAATATCACTTAATTTCAGACTAATATTTACAATTCTTTCAAGTAAACCAATAAGGGGCCCATTGCCTATCTCAATATAGCTTTTTCTAGGTAACTACTGCATTAGAGTTACCCAAATTACAGATGCACATAGTTGACATGTTAGTAAAAATGACTAGTTGGTTATTTTTGGCTCTATGTTGATAACTGGAGGAATAGTTAACTAGCAAAGTTTAGATTTCAATACGAAACCGCGCGCGGACCGGCTAGAGGGCGCTTCTGCAAAAGGCATGAGGGCCAGAAACAAACTCAAAACAAAAGGAGAATGGAGAAACACTAACCAAAGCCAGCACAGTCCACCACTAATGAACGTAAATACATAGAACTCAAAAACTCAACACCAAAATACAAATCTCATTCTCTGAGCACACCGGCTAGCTGAAACACATGATAAACAAATCTAAGTCCGGTGTGCTCCGTATCAAAATAAAAGCCCTAATACTTAAACTTAACAGAAAATGATGGCCTTCAGTGGCCGCTGACGGAACATTACAACTTTACAGTTTTGCACACTGGAGATGTTATAAAAACATGTTACAAATAGGGCTGGGCACATTATTATCATGTTAACATGTTATTTACTTATCGCTAACAATTATTTTATCCCTCATTTGAAAGTTTGTTGTGCTTTTGTCCATATAATTTAAGCAAAAGTTTGAGACGTCTGACCATTACACCAACAGGGACTTTAATGACACTCAGATACATATGAAAGTATATGCATTCAGATACATATACTTTCATATGAAGTTCACCCTTTGCAGCTGCTATAATGCTCTGGACTCTGAGGGGGAACTTGTTTTTCTGTAACAAACTAGATAAAACGTGAATGCCCTGCAGTAGCAAATAGCTTTGGTTTTATATTTGATTTGATTACATTAAAGTTTTAGAAGAAGTTTTTGGACTCTAACTGTGTAAAAGGGAACACTGCTGTTAAAAAGATCCTTATTTGTTTGCAAACCAAATGTTGTTGCACTTTTGTTGATATAGTAGTACTTTAAAAATAAAAGTGCCCTGTACACTACTTTTTAAAAATAATTTAATTAACTATGAATAATTGTTTAATTTTGCATGTAACAATATGATTAATTGCAGCAAAACCATGTAATTAATTGCGATTAAAAATCGTTGCCCAGCGTTAGTTATAAAGCAAAACAAAGAAAAGTTTTCACATGTATTTTTGATATCTATTGGCTTTATATTTCTAAGCATTTGCACAAAAGACAACATCAATGACCAAAATGCTATGTTTATACTTTCAATGCAAGTCTATATGAAACATTCCTCTTTTGGAACAACACAGATAAAGAGCTAAAAATAGTCTTTCGGGAGAACACCAGGTCATTTAAGTGAAGAGGCCGCTGTATCAAAGTAAGAAAAGTGACCCTTCAACCAAATAGGTACTTCTTGCACGAGCACACACATACACACAGGCAGAAAATAAACAAACTTGCATACGCTCCCTCACACGCAGCGCAGTTCAGAGGTCTGCCTGCCAGTGACTCCACTTTCCTTGCTGATCTCAGGCCTGAGGGAAAAATCAATTACAGCACAGCTGGTGTACAAAAGCCCTGAATCCTCACTCCATCTGAAAGTCTCTCAGGGGCCGTGGAGAGGAGGCTAAAGGTAACGGCTGGGTTGGATCATCTCTATTTTTTGCCAGGGGTGTGAAGATCCCACGGCTGGACTAATGAGTTTTTTACAGTAAGGGGAAACACAACGGGATGAAAGCAGATCCTCCTGTAATGAAGAAGATCGCTCCAAGTCAAAGAGCCAGCTGATTTCATGCAGGAAGAGCTTCCACATGTCTAGACAGCCAATCCATGGATCATGGAAAAGGGATTACACTGAACATTTACATGTCTGTACTATCTTCTGTTATTTGATTTGTGTCCAAGCCATTATTGTATGGACTCTGAAAACAGTGTTTCTGATGCAGGATCCTGTTTATCATCCAACAACAACAACAACATCATCAACAAATGCTGTTTTATAACTGAAAATTGAATTGAATGTTTTATTATTCCTTTTCAGAGCTCTACATGGCATGATCCCTTGGCCTCCTTTCTACCTCTTGTGTTCTTTCAACTAGCTGTTCCACACTGATGAATGAGGTGACATTTTTAAAGAGACCATATAAAGCTGAACTTTAATCACTTAATTTTTTAAAATAAATTTAGTGATGTAAACATTATTATAGTTTCAAAACATACCATTTACTCCTGGGCCCATAATGTCCATATGTGGAAACTAGCCAGAAAACAGCCCATTTTGAAGTCACTGTTTTTGTGATGTCACAAAAGCCAACACCTTTACATGTATAGCTGTCTTGTTTTACAGCTGTTTAGCTCCGCTCAGTCACATGTTATAAGGAGTGCTTTAACCCAGACTGCTGAGGCTCAATTCAGGGAAGCCAATCAGAACAGGGATCATTTACATATAACAGTCTTAAAGGCACGGTAATATACATGGTTAAATTGTAGGGCATAAAGAGAGGTTGGAAATGGCCTTTAGAAGTGAATTATGAGTAAAGGTTTTTGTGCAGTAATGTAATTAGTGGACCACAAGAAACAAAAGAAACAAGAAAAATGAGGACATGGAAACTTTAAGTCAAATCTAAAAACGTATTTAAAATTGCATTTATTCTTTCTTTTTTAAAGACTATGCCTTCAGTCATTTGCTCTGTGCTGGTCTGTTCTGTCTCACCATTAGCAGCTCTTGTCCTTTTCTTCCATTGATTTTTATTTGATTTGTTTTCATCTGTCTGTTTCTGTGGGAGGACACTTGTCCTCCTTTAAATGAGCTATATAAATAAAGGTGACTAAAGCAACCCAGACTGGACCACTTCCAGAAGACGGCACTGAGACATTATATTGCAGAGCACCTTCTGACTTAATCTATGTGAAGATATAAATATATTGTGGTTTGCATTAAATCTTTATGGAAAGATAACCCGTTTAAGCAAAATCTATAAACTAAGCACTATTACAGCTGGATTGGTTTTCCAGAAGAGGTTCTGTAATGTAATTTGTGGGATGTGACTGGCTGATTCATATAGGGTGAAGTATCTGTTTAATTTCCCCTGTTCCCCACCAATTTTTCCCACAGGTTCTGTTATTTCATTAGCATAGAGTGGCTCAGAAGAGGACTACTTTTACTGAGAGCGCTCTAGGTTCAGGTAGCTATGGAAGGCCATCGTTCTGGAGTTATTGCTCTTGTAAAAACTACAGATTTTGCAATTTTGGACTGGATTGAAACGGATCGTCCGCGTTCACTACATTTGCTGAACCTTCCTGGAGAAAACTAATCCAACCAGAATGGGGCTTTAGGGCTTTGATCAAACTGGAATGTACCTGCCAGGCCATTAACACCTAAGGCCTTCAGGGTCATTTCCTCAGTCTGCTCCTTTCCACTGGCACAAGGAACCACACCGTACTGCAAATTAATATTTACCATTTAAAAAACAGCAACCCCTAACCGAGTCGTGCTTTCACGGCTCTAACCGATGGCAGGGCCTAAATCGGGCTGCAGCCAAGCTGACTGCATCACTGCTTTTTGATTGTTCAAAAATGTTGTGTTGACAACAGACAGACTTGGAAACACAGACCTTTGTTCTATCGGTGGAAAAAATAAACAACAATGGAGAAACACACCAACAGCTGGGAAGTCAACAAAATACAAGCACTAATATCTGCTTGGACTGAAGAGAAATTTCAGCGCGAGTTTTCTGAGAAACAGAACATGTACCCAAGCAAGAGAACTGGATTCGGGATTCATTGCACAGCTAAACAGTACTGAGAACTCAAACACGACTAAGAAAAAATAAAAGACCACAATAACAAAAGTTACGACTCCATGGATGCAGAACACAATGGAAATTTAACGCAACACAATGGAAAATTAAAGCGTTTTGCAACTTCCATACCATTGGAAGACAGTATAGGTACAGCATGATACCTGTATACCTGTTTAAAGTGCTGGCAGTCTTTCTTTACCCACACATGTGTCCAAATGTGCTGGTGTTACTGCTACTGTGGGACTTAAACTGTTCAGGGTGTATAAGCCTGCAGGAAACAGGTTAGCCTACTTGAGGCTTTAGGATTCCCTCTTTGTAAACACTCCCTTTAAATTGAGGGGAAAGCAGTTGGCACGGCCACCCTTACAGCAGCAGATCAGCCGCTGCGAGGGCCAGCTCCCAGGAGAACAGAAATCTCAGGGGGCATCATCTTGTCCTCAAACACTACTGTGAGGGAGACACAACAACACACTCACTTTCAAAGAAGAGCCAAAGAAGCACTTCAGCTCCCACAGAGATTCTGTAGACGACATCTTCACAACAAGAGCTGTCTCAGGCCAAAATGACCGCAAAGCTCTTCTGAGGGTGGTGAGATGGAGCCAGCTTATCTCCGAGTCAAGACTCTCACTGGATAGGAAATCCTCTGTACAGTATCATCTGTACAGGACCTTTATACTGTTGGATATGGGCCCTGTTGCATCTGGTCCAGTATCAGCCACCTCAAAATGTTGTTTTGTCCCAAATTTCACAATGAACTGCCTTACCCCCTTATTCCAGCTCTGTCATATGGGAGTCATTTAATTGTCGTGATATATTTCATTTGGATTTTTGTGGGTCATTTGCACTGTATATTATCTATATTGCACGTTAAAGTTTAATGTCTGTTTAAAATTTAATGTTTCAGTATTAACCCCAGAATTAATATTTAATCATGTGTCAGTATAGACACCAGAGTTCAAATCATAAAACAGTCTTATCTTCTACTTATACAAATGTGGTATCCACTGAAAGTTTAGAACCTGTCTACTTGTTTTAAAGAACTATGATTGGGAAACAATTAATAAAAAATACATGTTTTACACAATTGCAGACAATACCAGTGAATTCTACAGACACAGATTAAAATTTCAGACACACATTAACAGAAAATTCCACTGATTTTTCAGTCACTGAAAGTCATTTAGAGTTCTCTGTAGAGGATCTCTGAGTTCTTTACAGTAGGGGTGAATGGAACCAGGGGTCATGAGATCTACAACACAATTGTAATCATTTGATTTATTATCCAAAACTACTATATATGTGGTACAGAAAAGGACAAATATTGGAAAATGTAAGTTTTCTTTGTGGAGTATTTTGACTGAGAAGGTCCCACATGTAGACCTCCATGGTGAATAGATCCTAAAACACCAAAACCTTATAAAACAATCATTAAGCAACGTCTTGAGAATCATTTTGCGTAAACACTTTCTGTGAGGGAGGTTTAGAGGCATTCGTCTCTTCAGCTTAACTCTGGATCTTGTTACCACCTAGCGAATAAATTTTAAAGTGTTTCTAAAATGCAACATTTCTTACCAAACTACTCTGAATAACTTTGTTTACAACTCAAGCATTTAATTATGCAACAGTTTATTAAACATTTAGCTTGACACACTAACAGTGATGAAGATGCACAGGTCTTATGCATCATTTCTCTGGTAAGACCTCAAACTGTCCTGAATGGGAAGCTGCTGGATGAAATGAGAGTGGGGTGTCCTGTCGTAGAGAGGGAGAAGCATTTTGGTCCAATTCCCTCAAAAACAGCTTTCAGAGGGAATTGGACCGAAATGTTTCTCCATTCACAAACCAGCAGAGGCAGCTCCAAATCAACTCTGACCCAGCCCTTGGGCTTCAAACACCTGTAAGCGCTGCATGAGAGAAGTGTGTAAACTGCCCCAGCCATTCAACCACGTCCCGGAGGGCAGCGGTCTGACATCGACTTTCCAAGCAGGCCCACACTCCTCAGCGCCGAGTGCCTGGTCTGGAGACCCGAGGGGAGGTGTTTCATTTCTCACTGGTCAGATTTATGCTTTCAATTTCACCAGCTGCCAAGGCATTTGTAAACGAGGGGGCCGAATAAAATGTAAACAGCCCCCCTTCTGTAATAAATGAGACCTCAAATGCAATCAACAATTTCATGGCCATGGATCTGCGCAGGCTTTCCGCTGGCCCAGTGGAATCTAATAAAGAACTAAAATAAGGGGGAGGGGCTGGAGGGCCACAGATCAATATCATGACGGAGGACTTTCTCAGAAAGTGCACAGAAATCTCCCTCTGCTGATCTGCTATCACACAGCACTTCTGGGTTCAAGCGTTAATGATTAAAAATGTAAACGCTCCTGACAGGGGCCGACAGCGCTCTCTTGTTATGCCCTCGCTGTCTAAAGCCAGCCGTCCCTGTCTTCTCCTGGCTGTCAGCACTCTCACACCACCACCGAGAGCCATCAAAGAGCTTCCTCTCCTCTCCTTCCTACAACAGAGACAACAGCGTCTACCTTAGCAGGCAGCAGTGATTTGAGAAATGGCGACTCAAACACAGACCTCTCGGGACGCTGATGCATTTTGCATCCGAGATTTTAGATAAAAAGGAGCGTTCAGAGGAGAGCAGGACAACAAAACATATTTTACTGCCTTTCATCTTAGCATTCATATTCTGCTTCAGACCTATCATTACTGACCTTAAAATGTACTTACATACTCGATGCTGAAACTTTCTGAATGCAAGCAGAGGGCTCTCAACACGGAGACTGAAGCCATTTGGAACATCAAATATCTTCACTGCTATGAAATCTTCATGATTCTGTTAAATCAGAGGTTCCTACCCAGGTCCTGGCTCATTTTAGTGCTTTACTTGCATTAACACACCCTCTTCACTTGGTAAGTGGTTGTTAATGAGCTGCTTTGAGCTGGATTAGATGTCTTGAGACTAGGAAAATGACTAAGGTGTGGGCCCAGGACCTCCAAAGTCGGGAACCTCAAAATTAAAATACTGCAATTTTCATCCACCAAAACAGACATACACTTGTCAATGACATTAATTTGCCACTTTATTGAAAACACTTGCGTTATACATTTACTATGCCAGGGTAGACTCAACAACATGCACGACTTGTGAGCTATTTTCTAACAATTGTAATCGATAGGTCAATTGGCCAGTTTCCGACTGGTAAACTTGTGGACCGCTCAGTTTAGCAGTGATGTATAAAAGCACCAGCAATGCTGCTGTGCCTGATACTCTCATAGCCGAGCCATACAAACAATACCATTACACCACTGTGTCAATGTCTCTGCCAGGATGAGAATATTCTACCAAATAAGATCTGGTCAGTGGTCCTGTGGTCAGAAACTGACAAGTGATTAATTGATTCTGGAAAGCCTTGCTGCCAGAGCATGGATAGGTCAGTTCAGTGAGTCCAATCACATTATTATATTACTGTGCAACATTCAAAGGATAAGTTGCAGTCATTCAGGGTGACTCATATGTCATATTACTGACGACTGTCTTCACCATAATTACTTTTTTTTAGTTGCAAGTGTTTTATGGCTTGCAGACTGCGGTGGAATTGTCAGGGGCTGAAAGAGACAACAAGGCCTAAACAATAGTCCACAAATCAGACTTCCGATTGAACGTGTCGCTGTGAGCAAATCTCTGCAAATGTAGGCATGCACTGAATGTTCCCAAGTGAATGAGACACTTACAGTAAATGTCCTTTCAGAGCAGGGATGGAAATGAATAAATGTGAACAATGCGGGGATTCTCTGCAGCCCTCGTCTCGGCTCGTCCCGCTGAGTTCTTGTCATTTTCTTTCTGTGGCACCTGAAAGCTCAGGCTGTCATAACATGGAGCACTAAGACCCCCTTGTTGGAAAACTAAATGCCAGCACTTCTCAGATCAAACAGTGTTTTGATCAATTAAACAGAGCCTGTGAAATGCTAGCAGTGGGATTCTCCTGCCACACCGGATCGGCATGAGCTGAAGCTGGAGGAAAAGGAAGAGACGTGGCTTTAGCTCCACGGATTCTCACAGCGGGCGCCAGCCACCCAGAGACATGGAAAAGAAATAAATGATGACCAAAATCCACACACGTCAATGCGGCTTCGACATTGCTCCATTTTAAGGAGCTTGAGACGACTTAAAAGATTCAGCCGCAACTCGAGATTGATGCCGCTTAATGTCCCGGACCCACTTGGGCATGTTTGGTCAATAGAAGCCATTCAGTTATTGACAGCTGGGATTTATGTTGAGGTACCGGTGACAGGAGGCTACGTACACAGAGGCTTTCTCCTGATTTTGCACTGTGAGAACCTTAAAACATTAGTGGATTAATGGACCCAGCAGGACCTCAGAGAGGTAAACTTGCAGGAATTCCCACAGTTCGGAATATTTTGTGAAGTACCTCTTCACCCCGCTCAGGCTTAACTCATCCACCAACCTTAAAGCCCAGACAATCTCAAAATCTCCAAGTGCCTGAACCTGGTTTCAGGTCTGTTCAGAGGACTCTGTGTTGGTGGTGTGAGAAGGCATTGCTGTGAGCTGAAGCCAGACAGGCTGAGGCTGCTGTTGACAGGGTTGTGCAACATCTCACAGAGCATTGCAGGAGCTAATGAGCAGAGGTGTCACAACATTTCAGTCTGTTGCACCTCACATCTGACAGGCTCTCTGTTCTTTACATGATGTGGGGGGTCAAATTCGCTTGCTCTCATCACTGACTCCAAACCACAAGTGTGTGAATGTATATGCTGCTGGGGTTGTGTAATGGATTCAGGGTAGTTGGATTGACCAATAGAGAGAGAGAGAGAGAGAGAGAGGAGAGAGAGAGAGAGAGAGAGAGAGCAAGAACGAGAGAGAAAGAGAGAGAGAGAGAGAAAGAGAGGGAAAGAGAGAGCGAGAGCGAGTGAGAGAGAGAGAGCAAGAACGAGAGAGAAAGAAAGGGGTACAAATTGACAAAGTATTTAGTCAGAATAACTGAAAAAGGAAACAAAAGGAAAGACTTACAATCTCTCTTAAATAGAGTGGCCTTAAATTTCCTAGAAAATGTACTGATGCTTTCGGAATGAAATATATCCACCTGTTTAAAATCATTGCTGAAATGTCCTTAACTGTTTAAACTTTAATACGTGTAACTGTAACGGTAGCAACATTTTATTTCATGTTATTTTGGATCACTTCTCATAAAATAAATTCACACAACCAAAAGTTTTGGTGTAATAGCAACAAAATATTACTGCACATTTTTATTTGAAAATGAGCTGGCAATATTTTGCATTACCATTGCCAAATATGGCCTCTCCTGGTTTGGGAAAACAGGAGCTGGAAGGATGAATGCAATCTTATAGGGCAGGAAGACTAAATGGCCACTAAAGCCCCCTAAAATCCTGGTGAGGACACGATCCGCACAGCCTGTGATAGCAGACGGGAAAGAGCAATATTTTTGCTGGTTATTGAGCAAGAGAAAAATGCCCCACAGAAGCCATTCTATCTGAACCATTATAGAGCTAATCACTGACTTGGTTCATTTGAGGTGTGCTTAAAATGAGCTATCAGACAGCGTGGAGTCGCTACTGGGCCGGTAATGTAGAGCAGATCCCCTGAGGAGGCTGGAGGGGGTACACTTCCCCTGCCTTCTCTACCTTGCATATTATTAATGATATACTTACAAGATGGAAAGTCAAACCATTTCTTCTTTCCCCCTGTCAAAATCAATTAAGATTTTAAGCAAAGGGAAGGAAACTTAAATTGGTTTCCAGAAGAGTCAACTCGCAATGCTATATGCTTATGTGTGCATACTAGGTTCATCCATCTTATTCACAAAAGGCTGGTTTGGCAATAGGTTCACAGAGGCATACATGATTCCACTTGGTTAATCAGTTGGTCTCAAATTGTTGAATAGCTATATATGAGATGAGCTGCTGTACTGTACTAACTAAAAGAGATAAGACTGGTGACCCCTCACTTACTGGAAAAACTCATGCCTGTTTAACTCATAATGAAATAAATTGTAAATTATATTACGTATCATTGCTGCGATCAAGATCAAGGTAAGCAGAAATCCAATCAGACTCGTAGGTCTCCTTATCTGACAGAGCATACAGCAGATCTAATCAGTCTTTTGGCATCTTTGGGATGTGATTTCTAAAAAGAGGGGCCTAAATATTTTAGAATATTTGTTACCACTGCAGTAGTGGACAACTTTGATTAATAATTATTAATAAATGATAAATATTTTGTTTTAAAGGGTGTTGATAATGATAGCACAGTCTGTATATCGCTGTTTGGTTCAGGCCTATTAACAAGCACATCATTCCAGTTAGCACTGTACAAATCTGATGCTGCATGACATACTGTTGTTGACAAAAATGAAAAAAGTACAGACAAAATTGAGGCTTTTGAATTACTGCTCTTAGCTGTGTGACATACGTTTGTTGATTTTTATACGTAACAACATGCCATGCAGTGTCAGAAACCACATAAGAAAGTCAGGATGCGTGCGAGGATTAAGGCATGCAGTTTGGGCCTTACTAATTAGTAGCTTCTATTGAAGCCCTGGAGCTTCAGTCATCAATAATAATGGGCATAAGTGAGTAACATAGCTAAAACTTTGCTAGCAGCCTGAATTTTGTTGATGCCTTTGCCCATTTTTGCACCATCCCAGTCCTTTAAGACATCCTTTAGTCTTGAGTGTATTGGTCTGAATCTCAGTAGTGTGTGTTTTTCTCAATCCTCCAGCTTTTTCTTTCTGAGATGAGTGTCTGCGATTTCCTGCAGGAAGGTGCAGCCCGCAGCACCTCACACATGCCGTCACGTGACCGTGGGTCGCTTCTGCCGAGATAAGAGAGCCCCCACTGCCTCATTCCAGCGCTCATCTCCAGGACAACACAGCAGCCTGCCAGGCTGATAAGGGGGCGTAAAAAAAACCAAAAAAACAGGCACAGACTTCATAGGAAATCAATTTGTCCGCAGATATATGGAACGTGTCGCAGCTTTATGAATCATTCCTGCCCTGTGTGGAGAGATGGCCACGCAGAGATGACAAAGCCAGAATCATCAGTGCTGGAATCTCACAGCAGAGGAGTGGAGAAATCCTGACAGTCCATATAAGAGTGTTTCAGTCTTATACAGAAGCTTTAAAGAATATTTTGGCTTTTTAGAGTGCGGAGACTGCAAAGGTTCATTCATCTCTGTGTCTGGACCCCATTATTCTCATGCAAAACTGCTGACCAAGCAGTCCTGTGTCGAGCACAGTTTGTTGATCTCACTGGCCAAACACACCTGGTTCATCTGGTAATTGCCAGGTTTATTGGATGTGTTTGAGAAGGGCATCTATCAAGCTGAGCTGGACACTAAACCTCCAGGACTGGAGGTCTGAACCCCTGTCTCAGACAATAATAAATAGAACATTATAAATAGAAATAGAGGGAGCACTGTTGCCTCAGAGCAAGAATGAATGTGTCTTTTCTCCTGCCCTGTGATGAACTGGCGACCTGTCCAGGTTGTTTCTCTGCCCACATTCAATAAAGTGTTGGGATAGGCTCCCGCACCCCTCCCCCACCACCCACACCCCATGACCTTGGTTAGAATAAGCAGCTCAGAAAATGGATGGACGGATAACTGTGAATAGAAACTGATTGTGCAATTCGAGAGCCTGGAGTCCACCTTTTCTGAAGCCTGATAAATTGATAAACGTTTGGTGAGCCTTGGTTCAGGAGAACGACTTCAGCACAGATTGAGTGATGCACCTCACATTGTTTACACATGGGAGCTCACATTTAACAGAAAGGCCGGTGCAGAGGTGGAGATAATGATGTGTTTCCGACCCACTGGAAAAGGGATCCTGCAATCATAAAATTGTGAAATTGAATCTATTTATACTGCATGTGGCTTGGGCTGGTGTTTAAAAGCGTTGGAGACAGACTGTTATCCAATTCTTCTGAAGCATCAGCAGGTGGTTTAGATGTACTGGGGATGTGGTTTAGCCAATTGTAAATGTGTCTATTTCTTCAAACCATGTAATCTTCGCTCCTACCAAACAAAATCAATCAATCAATCAAATCCTCATTTCCTTTACACCCCAGATCTAAAAAAAACTGGAGCTGGCTCTTATAGACGGCTTAAAAAGGCCACTGATTCACATCCTACAACAATTTCTAGTAATATCTTTTTTTCAAGACCTCAAGCTATATATATATATATATATATATATGTCGTATCCTTCCTTATTCTGTCTTATAAATGACCACAACATAAATGTTGCCCTCCTAAGATTTACTGAAGATCAAACATGTGAGCCCATCATATTTGGATTCCATGGATTCTGTGCCCAGGGTGTATCCATGTGGGCCTTCTGTTTTCTTCTATGGTTGTGAAAATACATCTCATGGGTTTTCTCACTCTTAAAATGTGTATGCAGTAAAGTGTCATCACAGCAAACATACGGCTCAGCAGTACGGTCCATGCAGCCCCTCCTATCAGGCCAAAAAATGCTTTGTATGACACTGAAGCCGCGTGAACACTGTTTTATGTGTGGTTGCACTCTAAAATGTGTCATGACGCAATTCATAACGCAATAAAAACACAAGCTGCGCTATGAGTGCTGCTGTAAGGGCCAGTGTAGTGACAGCCAGGTCTGGCAGAGCCGCCATGTACTGCCAACCAGCTCTCGTCTGCCCGACACTCGTAATGAGCCTCGTATAGAACCGGTTTTCTCATATAATATAATACAATATTCCTCTTTTTTTACAAAAGAAGCAGTCATCTACAGTCCCTATCTCTGTACTGAGTGTTTAAACCACCACAGAAACCTGAGAACAAACCTGGGTCTGTGTGTTAGCAATGGCTTGACTGGCAGTTGTTGTTTGAATTTGCAGTGCTAATGCTAATTGCATTTCTATTGAGAAGTGTTTAATGGATGAATGGAATGTGGATAAATCATGTCTGGACATGGATCTGAAAATGGCAAGTGTAGATAGGCTCACTGTGTGCATACTAATGGTCACATCTTACAGCCCAAGCTTTTCCATTCTTCTGAGCTTCATTCTGTTCAAGACTACAAGCAAAGAACGACCAAGACCTAATTTTTGATCACAAAGAAGCAAGGAACAAATGAAGGAGTTGCGGGCTGCAGGTGGAGCCAGTCAAATCCCTTAAAGAGCAGCGGTGCATAAGAAGAACGGGCGGCTCGGGAAGTCATCAATCACGTGATGCACTGAGGCAGATGTGCAGAATCTCCTGCAGCAGCCGGTCCCAGTGGAGGGACCCTCGCAGCTCCAAAGCGCTGGAAACCAAGGGGTTACAGGCCAGAGATATTAATAGGGCTGCCTTCATGAATCTTTCAAACTCAATTAGGCGGACTGATGTCAGTGCAAAGTAGCTGGGCAGCACGCTGGTCAGAACGCGGAGGGATTGATTTTCACTTCTTCATCCAGAACGCATGAGCTCTCCATACACTCAGGAGAATTCTGCTGTGTGTTCATGTGTAAAGAGGCAAATACTCCTCTCTCTCTCTCTCTTTGTGAACAATTTCCTCCGGAATAAATAAAGTTTTCTGATTCTGATTTCTCTGTCACTCTCTCTCTCTCTCTCTCTCTCTTTCTCTGTCACTCTCTGTCGCTCTTTCTCTCTCTCTCTTTTCCTCTTTCTTCACTCATCCTCTCGCTTTCTCTCCCTCTCTCACCCTCTCTCTTATCTATCCTGTTTATCTCCTCACTTTTTTTCTCCTTTTCTCTCTTCCTCTCTCTTGCTCCTTTCCCTTCTGTCTCTCCTCTTCTTCTGTCACTTTTCTCCTCTTCCCCTAATCCCATCTCTCGTTTTTCTCTCAGTCTCTTTATCTGTCTTCTCTCCCTCATTCTCTGTTGCTCGCTCTACCAGTTTCTCTTTTTTGCTTTCTCGTGTTTTCTTTCTCACTCTGTTTTTCTTTATCTAAATTCTGTGTACTCCCTTTCTTCTCTTGTGCTCTCTCTCTGTCTCTCTTTCCTGTTTCTCTCTGTCCTCTCTCTCCCTCTCTCCTGGTTTAAGCTTTGATTAATCTTTTCTTGCACAGAGTAATTCTAAGAGAAGAAGAGGTGGTGGTCCTGTGTGTAATCAGGCTTTGTAGGCTGGGGAGGGAGAGAGTGAGCCGTTAGAGGCGGAGAAAGCCGATGGAGCTCTGGCAAAGGCGACAAAGTGAATTTTAGCAGGAAAAAAAGCCGGAGAGCCACAGGGCTGCTTTCACCCCATCTCTGCAGCGCATTGCAATTTCCATACAACCTCTGTGCCAAATAACAACAAGCCGGCGGGGAGAGGGGTTGAGAGAGCAACAATGAGAAAGGGAATAGAGTTCTGGAGTGAAAAGCAGTCAGGGAAGCAGTGCTGCAGCTTGGGATGAGGGCAGAGAGCACTGGAGATGAGAAATGCTTTTTCTTTGGTATTTGTTTGTTTCCTTGCGAGACACGGCAGTGTCGAAGGTGTTTCTTTCTCACCATCAGAGCTAAAGGTGATCTCAGAGCTCCTTCAGCTCCAGTAAAATATCTGCGAACAAGCTCAGAGGAGTGCGACCGATATATTTCAAAACACATTTCTGCTCCTAAAGTCTGTTTGGCTGAGCCACAATCAAAGCTATTGGCAAATGCAGCCGAAGGCAAATTTGCAAGGTTTAAAAAAATGTTATGCTATTCATGGAATAGTGTCTAGAGCTCAGTGGAAGAATCACCCGAATCGTTTCTGTGAAAATAAATCCTCAACCTGCTCAAACTCTTGATGTCTGTAGCAGGATTGTTTATTTTATAGCTCCAAGTATGTCATACTGTGTCCTAAATCACATCCACAAGTCTGTGCCACCTTAATGAAGACATTTATGCACCAAACAACTTCTGTGGCTATTTTCCATCCTTAGAACGAAACAGGTTGTTTTTATATGAAAATGATTAGAACTGAGGTCATTAATAAATATATGTTTGTATTTTCATGTTTTTTTTGTAAAAAATATTGCCTTTATTGTTTGCAGCATGGTGACTCCTATGGACTGGGGTATAAATTACACATTCAAAACCTTTACTGTTTACATTCTATGTTAAAGCCAGAAGATGAGGCCTAAGCCAGAATTAGGTACTGTCCTGTTTTTAAATGACCAAATTAAGCTTGTCCCTAAATCAAACGAGGGTGTACTCAGTCACTGTCTGACTTTTTGAATCGATCGCATAATCAATGTCAACTATGCAAATAAGGTTAAAGTTTGAGTCGTCAACATTAAGATCTGGAAGGAGAGAGAGTCAGGGTGGCAGTGAGCAAATGCCCAAATGGTTCTTCATTATATCTTTACGATGGGGAATTTTTCCCTCTTGGCTATTGCAGCCACCAAATGAACAAAACCATAGAAAAACCTGCGCTATATCGTCTCGGACCCAGAACAGATCGCTGCGAAACGACCACGCATAAGAGCCAGTCATCTCCCCTGAAGGCTCAGTAAAACTGACGGATAGCATCTGCATTTTTCACTCAGTTGTCAGAGCGCTTGAGGGCCGTCGATTTTCTGCAGACATTCCTCCGCAGAACGACAGCGGCCCTCAGGTAACCGGATCCAGCTCCCGCTCAAACAAAGCTGATTTGTTGACCTCAGCTCAATAAATAGTGACTGTGGGTTAATGTACCTTTCTCTGTGAAGTAACAAATACAGACAAACTCAGCTGGAGGAAGGAGAGCCTTCGGTTTTAATGGTCTACTCTTCACCTTCAGCACATCGCAGCGGCTGCTGCCTGCTTTGTTCACAATCAAGAAGAACCGGGCTGTCATCTCGACCACAGGCTGGCTTTCAGAGGAACGAAATAATGCTCCTTTAGTGCCGGAGAGAACAGGTGAAGAGAACACACATTAAAGTTCCATTAAATAAGTGCAGTTCCAGCTATAATACAATACATTGTCTCACACAGTACACTAGAGTAAATGGGAACAGAAAGAGACAGAGAGTAAAATACATAATTCTATCATCTGTGACTGGGTCCAAACCCATATCTCTCTTTCTGTTTGATTGACAGGCAGTGCGGTTGATGTGCAGTGTGTTTGGGGGGAACAAGGTCCTGTCCCTGTGGACCTTCTCTGCTTACCTCATAAATGTTTCAGCCGTCCAGCAGTAACACACATACATTATGCAGGGATCCTAAACGTCCCTTCCAAAAATAATTGCTGAGCACAATCCAAGCCCCTGGGACGTCCTCTGAGGATATGGCCTCTACCCTGCCCCCTTAAAGACTGCTTAAAAAATACTTCATTCTGCATTTTCTCCCTGTTTAGAACATAAAGAAAAATCCCCCGAAGAAACAAAGGGCTGAAAGCAAAGAAAGAAGGTAAGAAAAAAGTAATGAAAGGAAGACAAAAAGAAGAAAGGAAGAATAAAAAGAAAAAGGAAAAAGGAAAAGAAAAAAGAAAGAAAGAAAGAAAGATAAAATAACAAAGGAAATAAAGAAAAGGCTAAAATAAAGTAAGAAATGTGTAAAAGAGTAGCAAAGAAAAGGAAGACAGAAGGAAGAGATTAATAAAGTAAAAAGAAATAGAGACAGAAATGAACAAACAAACAAACAAAGGAGGGACAGGTGATAGAAAGAAAGAAAGAAAGAAAGAAAGAAAGAAAGACAAAAGAATGCAATAGGAAGAACTTAAAGCTGTAAAAATAAATTAACTAAGAAATCAAGGGCAAAAGAAAAAGACAGAGAGAAGTAATGAGAGAAAGAAGGGGTGAATTTTTAAAAGTGAACCCACCGCTCATTATAATTCACCCTTTCTCCTTCATAAATGGATTTACTAGAAAGAGCAAATGTTAAGTCAGAACAAATCTGGTCAAGAGTTTGCAGTAATACGCAATTAACCTGAGCGCCGTTAGCAGTAATTAATACCACACACAGCTCAGACATGCAATCACCACAGTAAAGCTGCACCAACAGCCAGAAAAACTCATTACACAGACTCCCAGGGGAAGTTTTAAAACCTCAAAACACTGTAACGATAACCATCATAAAAAAGTGAAGTCTTCGAAAGTGTGAAGACAAACGTGTGTGTGTGGGTGAACAGAATGTGATTGGAATCCATTAATACCCAGATGCCCTGTAGACGCTCTGATTTGGTACAATGTGATGTGAAAGTGCAGCAGTTGGCAAACAGATGTCAACATTTATTGGCACGCAGATGGATCGAGCATCCATTCGTCCTATATTAGTTAACATAATTCAGGTATCGATTGTGCGGCTGGCGTGTGGCGAGATTGATAACGAGTCCCGTGATAATCAGCATTAGTGCCCTCTGACACAGCACAGTACAGCCGTGACCCCTGTGACTTGGAAATCCGTCCACAACCGCGCAGCAGCAGCCGCGGCTCATTAAAGAGTCCATGTCCTGCAATTTTAATGTTTTCCCTGCAGTCAACTAATGACATTTTACTTATTTTATTTTTGCATGGCTACTTTTGCAGTATCCATTAGGATAACACATGCTGCCCTGTTTCTGTGCCTTCAAGACTGATACATGGATAAAAGTATTGGGACACACCTGTTGTTCAGTGTTTGGGCTTGGCCTCTTACTTCCAGTAAAGGTCAATATTAATGCTTCAGCAGATCATTTGAACAATGGCATGCTTCCAACTTTGTGGACACCGTTTGGGGAAGTACCTTTTCTATTCCAGCATGACTGTGTCCCAGTGCACAAAGTAAGCTCCATAAAGACATGCTGGATGACTAGCCGCACAGAGCCCTGACCTCAACCCCATCTAGCACCTTTGTGATGAACTGAAACGGAGATTGAATGGGCACAAATCATCACAGAAACTCCAAAATCTTGTGGAAAGCCTTTTAAGAACAGTGGAAGCTGTTCTAGCTGCAAAGGGGGAGCAGCTCCATGTTAAAGTCTATGTGTTTTAATGTAATGTCATTAAAGTCCCTGTTGGTGTAATAATCCCAATACTTTTGTCTAAATAGTGTATGTAAATGACCTCAATTCTGACAGGCTACCCTGCACTGTGGCTCATTTAAAAGAAGTCCAGACTACGGCACTCCTTGTAACTTCAGTGAATGTCTGCGGCTACATCCTGTAGGTTATTGCTTTTAGTAACATCACAAAAAATAATTTCAAAATGGACTGTTTTTGGGGTTTATTTTCAATAATTGGGATACATTTTGGTGCATTTTTCAAGCTTATATTCATAGTACATGGGAAGGCACTTCTACAAACTTCTTGCTTCTTGTGTATCGTAATGCAGACACAAAGGTGAGGTGGTGCAGAGGTCTTCTGAATATTTCAGCCTCAAGTCAATTTTAGTGTAAACAACTAAAGGCAGATCATTTGTTGACATTTTCACAAATATTACAAGTGTTTGAGGATAGAGCAATGGGCAAGATTAGTTGCTATTGTTTCTACAATCAACAGACCAGCTTGAAAAGTCTTGCAAGCCTTTTATCGGCATAAATAAACAGCTTTCATTCACAGCAAATTGACCTCTTATTTGAGAGGCTCCCACACCTGGTCTGACTGCGCATTTTAGTGTTGTCCTGCTCTAACACACACACCTCTCCTCAAAGTAATTAACAAGCTAATTAGTTTGATCTGGCAGGAAATTCCTGAAACGAACAGGTGTACATCCCAGGGCTGGGCACCTACAAACTACTTTTAAACTCTCAGAGTTAGTTGTACAGTACTGTGCAAAAGTCTTGGGCATCTGCACAAACAATATTTAATATCAAACTATTTGCCTAGTAGTGTATGTCAGAAAGTGTGGTGTAAAATGGACTTGACGAGGCCACAACACAAACTTACTACAGGTGTGTTGAACTGAATTAACATTCAATTCACTGAGTCTGTACTTCATTTACAGACTGCACATAGGAGTGCCTTCTAATTGCACTAAAGACCTTCTTTCTTACAAAACAGTCCCATTAGGATGTAATTCTCCTCTTTTTGAGAACAATATCAGGCAAAGTCAAAGCCCTTAACACTGGAAAACTGAAAAGGAGTACATTAATTGAAATAGTAAATATTCTGTTTGAGGTTTGTTCCTTCATGTAGCTGCTGACACTGCTGCCATTGTTAAAGAGTAATTACACCCTTAAGTGGATTTTTTCATTAAAATCTGAAATATTGCACTGCCAAGCTTTTTCAAACTGTCAAAATACCGTAAGTCTTGTGCACAGTGTCTACGGCGCCCATTCTGGTCCAGCTCTGGTCCAACTCTGGTACAGGCCGCATGTGACAAAGCCACGTTACAATGTGCAAATCAGTCTACCAACCTCACAGCCCCCCTGATGACGATGCCCACCTTGTGCTGCAGTGAACAAATGAGTGCGAAATATAAGAACTGGACTCAAGAGCAAGGTCACAAGTAAACCATTCTCCATCCTAATGATAACTAAGGTTATCTGTGTAATAAAAGCACAAAAACAGGTAATGTAATATATTTTTCACCCTTTACACCTGTTTTGATCAGAATGCAAATGTCTATGAATTTCTAAGATAAGTTTAGATATCTGTAAGCTCAGATCACTTAAATTTCACTCACTCTATCTAAACTGGTGTGTGTGTGTGTGTGTGTGTGTGTGTGTGTGTGTGTGTGTGTGTGTGTGTGTGTGTGTGTGTGTGTGTGTGTAATACCAGAGGAAAGACAGCTTGTGAAGGCATGCATGTGTTTCATCTGCAATAGTGTTAACAGGTTAACAGGCTAGAGGCTACAGGTCACAAGTTCAATATTGCATCCATAAAGGCCTGTAGCGATCTTTACTATAAAAAGTAGGCCTTTAGTTCAGACAACGAATGTCCAAACATGGTAGACTGCTATGATAATGTGAATTTCTGTTTGTGTTCTTACTGGATTTCTAGTCGTGTCTGTACTATTGTAACACATTATAGTTTCCTCATCTTTTTTGCTCTGATTTGGTAACATCCACTGTAAATCAAAACCTTGTTGATTCCACTGTCATTTCTTAACCACATCAGAGGTTATCTAATGTGTAGGGCTTTCTGTCCAGCTCCTGAAGGCCTGAGCAGTGGGGGATTAGGGTGTATGCTTGACTGTACATACATAGATATCACACGAAAAAATATTATGTTAAGAATTTTTCTGCTGTTGTTTTGCGTTTTGTTTCTAATCTAAATCTAACCATGAAATCCAGTACATGTAGTGTTTGAATACATGAAGCTCAACAATTCTTCTAAATGAAAATGAAATAAAAACGGACATGTTTTGTTTTGGTTCATAGAAACCCGTAAGCATTCTCTAAAGGTCTTGAAGGCCCTGAGGGTTCTGAAGCACATGGTTCATAAACTGTCAGTTTGGGCTCATATTTCCATTTCTTATATAACATTTTTTAGGCAGTACATGTTCTATACACTGTGTGCAAAAGTCTCTGTGCAGCTGGTCCTCAATTCTAGTAGATGCTAGTCTGGTCTGGCCTCTCCTAAAGCCCTTCTTTACAGCAGAGAGATTCATACCAGAGTGCACAGGGCTTTAGGAGAGACCAGTCCAGACTAGCTGTGGGAGAGAGGTGATCTCTCTCCCTGTCACCTAACAGCACAGCTGTTCCCATCCCAGAGATGCAGACATATCTCTGACTAATAAAACTAATCAGTGGCTTCATTTTGACAGGGTTGATGTATGAACCAGTGTTAACTGCTCCTCTGCAGTCACTTCAAAACTTCCGCACCGCCCATGCTCCTCATCAAGCCATGATGAGCTAACACTTAGAACGTGAGTGGACTGGATTCGTGCCATCACTGCAACAAATTATCATCATATGGCAAAAGCAGCTCCTTATATGGAAGTTTACCCAGTTTGTGTTGATACATAAGGTATTAGATGTCATGCTGAGCTCTCTTTGGTGTTCCTGTGTAATTTAAAAAACATAATAATAACCACTACTGGGGCTTTAAAAATGCCATTAAGAACCAAAAGACCAAATTTTCTTTCATTTTAAGTCTTCGAAACATGAAAAAGAACATGAAAAAGAAACACCCACAAGTGGGTGGGGAAAACCCACAGAGGGGTCTGAGAGGACAAAGAGCTGCAAACAAGGAACATGTAGGAGAACAAACACCCATTTTAGACTGTTTTACACCATTTTTTTTGTTGAAATCAGATGTTACTAGTATGCTATGTGGTCTGAAGGTTAAATATACAGTTTTGAGGAGAATAGGGCTTGAAAATCTGCAACTATATTAACTGTCACAGCTGAGAGAGCCATTAGAGTGCTGGCTGCAGTTTCACCGCTGAACTGAAGCTGCTGCAGTGTTATCATGCCTAAACCGCACTGCGTGCCCTGTGCCAAGAGCACAGACAAAAGAGATGAAGCTGCATTATCCCCTCACTGAGGCCTGGCTGTCATCATCGGCCCCATTGTCATCATTGATGTAATCACCATCATCAGCAGCAGCATTAGCATAAATGTGATCGTTATCCTGCTCAGCAGAACAGAAGCTTAGCAATCAACCCTCAGTCACTTTCAGCCTCCTTCAAGAGCCCTTGACCCTTTGGGTTTGACCCCTTGGCCTTTGTTGGTCCAAGTTACTCACCAATCTCGCAGCTTTCTCCAGAGAAGCCCTGAGCGCAGAGGCAGCTGTAGCCATCGCCATCCCTCAGGCAAGTGCTCCCATGCAGACACGGATTCAACTGGCAAGGGTCCTTTTCCACTGCTGAGGCAAAATATGTACATTAATTTTACACCACAGTATTGTTTGCATCTAATTCCATCACTAATGAAAGATTCTTTATTTGTCACATACATAGTTATACAAGTACAACATGTCGTGAGATGTGCCCAAGTCAACCCATAAGACTGTAATCTAAAGATAAATTGAAAAATTTAAATTAAACTAAGGCTAAACTAAGATACTAAAATGTTCAGAACAAGTAGATATTTGTTATTTATGTTCACATGTTCATACCAGAAGTGTTTCTATTTGTTTCCATGTCAAATACTCATAAAAGCATGGCAAACTGTATGGGTAACTTCTGCCCTTATATGATGGAATGATTCAGATATTGTTGTAGCTTTGCTGTATGTGTTTACCAAGAAATCCCAGTGAAATGAAACTTTCCTCATAAAAATTGCAAGTGTGCCTGGACCCTAACACTAAATTTAGACAGACAAAGACAAGGAGAGGATATACTGGGGAGAAATAACAGGGAATACTTGGGACAATCAAAAGGCAAGGCGACAGACTAGACATGGGTGTAAAACTAGTGGGAAAGTGACTGAAAACAAGAGCACTTGACCAGAGATATGATGGAGAACGAACACAAGTAGGACAAATGGCTATAAGCAAGTACATGGCAGGGCAGGATTGTTACAAACATCTCCATTCAGACACTTTGGTAATGGCCCCTTCAGCTCCTTTCCTTCTTCCTCCAGATAAGTTAGGCAGAACAGCAGCTATAACAAAATGGACCAGAACTGTCTGTGTTCTGCTGGGTGTATATCACACCTAAATGCATAAAGCTTTGTTTGCTACATAAATGAAACTCCCTGTTACCTTTAAAATTATTTTTATTGCAGTTCATGTGTGTTTAAAAAGGTTATTTGTGACACTAACAAAGTATTATCATTTTGTCTTTGATAGATTACATATTATTATATATTGTGAGGGTGGGCACCAGACCTCGCATTGTCATCAGGCAAGCGCTCCTCCCTTGGCCATGGATGTAAGGAAAAGCCTCCACTACAGCACACACAGTATGTGCCTCTTTCAGGCTGATTCAGCACCTGGGACAGCGACTGTCCCACTCTAGTGTGAGAGTGGTTCAAGAGAAGAGCACCAGCTGATGGTGATCCCAGAAGAGAGGAGAGTATAAAAGGGCTCACACGCAGCAGTGCAGGAGTTCAGGGTGGAATGTCGTTGTGCTCTTTTACAGCTGCTCTCATTGGCTCACAGGCTCCATTCCAGAGGACCTCCTGCGCTGCTAGCTGCTCCGCCAGTGTCCCGGCATCCAAGAGCTGGCCACACTGCCATGCTTCACTGAAGTCAGTGACTAACACACTGAGAAGCATTGCCAGAGCAAGCCATGACCCCTTTCACAGCTCACTCTCCCACACCTTCACACCACACCCACGTTTATAAATAAAGCATTTTATTTATGATTCTGCTTCCAGATATTTGTGCTCGTGCCCTTCATGACTGCCTTTTTGGGGTGGGCCTGAAAGGGTTAAACAAAATCAAAGAGACATTTCATGGTATCTGTGCTACTGTAAACCAAAGAGGGTTAAATCTGAGAAGAACTTGAGAAGACCTGGAGCTAAACTTGAATTAATTATTGATAGTGAATGTGAAAGTATTTTTGCAAAAGGCTGCGCACCTTTTTAAAATCTGACATGCTCTTCATCTAAGCCCATGATCCCAGATGCACTTTGTTGAAAGATTTAGTGTGCTACACCAGCATAAAACATTGACAATGTGTATGCATAACTATACATGTATTTACCTTTATGCAGACAAACTTATCCGAAAAAAACCTCACAATTCTTATTCAAAGATTCTTTACTGGTATAGCAAGATGTACTTTACTCAGCAGGGACTAAACCTCAATCTGCTGTGTGGAGGGCAGTGGTATTATCCACAAGTCAACATCAACGGCTGTCCATAAATTAAAAATGCCACAATTTTCCTCATTTGGCCCATCAAACCATTCTTAGTTGTGCAAGCTGAAGCCCAGCTGCTCATACATTGTGTGTTGCTAGCTCTTTTATTCAAATAACTTTCAAAGTGATACCTTTAGAAGACCATGCTGGAAAATACTTGTGGGAAAACTGTGGAAAAATCAACAAGCAGCAAAGTGCTTAAAGATGAAAGTGTAATTTAGCGGTAACAGATAGAACACTGGGCGCAGAATGATTAATGAACAAACAAGAGGTGTATTATTTATTAATAGATTATTGTTTGTATACAAAATATGACCTATTCCTCACATATTGTGGAAGGATGTAGGGGTGGGGGTTCAAGCTCATGACTTTTAGCAGTATAATAGATAGCAGGGGTTTGCTGCTGGCAGCCTGTTCATCATGATAGATGTTTTGTGGGTTAGGACAATGTTGCCCCTCCACCCCCTCCACCCACCCAGGACCCCTAAATGATCTAATCTTTGCCTCATGATGCTGTACGCTGCCAACTATTTTTTATGGCGCATTGAAACTCAGGCTCCATGTTTTTGGAGGGGTGCGGCGATAAACGAGAGATTTAACAGATTAAGTCGTAATTACATTCGCTTTCCGATGGGGGAAAACTTTTACAAGGACGACGGACGCCTCGTTCCCCCTTTCGTCTTGCTCTGGGAAATTGATTAAGCGCTGTTTTATAATCCATTTCCAGCCTGGGACACAATCTGACAGCACAGACATAGCACATCAGACACAGAGCCCACACTCCACTATGACTTTGGGCGCATGTAATGATGTACAGCAGAGAGACTAAAACTCAACACGGACATGAATTACTCTCACACTCAGTGTTTATTTCCTTGTGTTTTGCAAAAGAGTTCTTTTTTATCATGGGTATGCTACAAACCAGTCATTTACTATGAAATATGCAAATAGCTTTTCCTTTTAGAGCTGGCATTTCTTGTCCCCTACGAAAACATTGGGTATTGGCTGCCTCTTTATCTTTAAAAAGTAAAAATTAGCTATTTTTAAGTGCTTAATTTTAACATGGTCGTCTAAATGTGCTCAAACTGATCAAACTGAGACTTCCCATCCAATAAACCCATACTGTGCAAACCCATATTTCTGTGCTTTGTCTCACCTAGTACACCTGATTTAAAATATTAACTCATTAACAAGCTCCTCACTGGCTGGGTCAGCGGTGCAGAGTATCAAGAACACACAAACGTGCAGGGCTCTAAAAAATTAAAAAAAAAGTTCTTTGACGTATAAATTGGTAGAAACCTTTTTGGTGCCCTATATAACAATTTTATTACTTTTCTTCATTCCTTAAAGAACCATATTACAAGAGGATCTCCATCATCGTTTCTTTTTAACTGGGGTTTTACTAAAGAACTCTTAAAGAACTCCTTTGTTAAGGGTGTAGACCAGGGGTCATCAATCTTTTGCACAAAGGTCCAGTGTGGCTTTAGGTTCTTAATCAAGCAGAAGTACATGTGATTGCACTTGTTTAATCAGTTGGTCTCAGTTTTAAGTGCCTGCACTGAAAAACTCTGACCATCTCTGCTTTTTCACATTTCCCTCTTAGTAAAACGCATACTGAGAAATTCAGCAACCTAATCAAATAATCAAACAAACATGCATAACGGGAAACAAACCACATTAAGAACTGAGTACAGATGGACACGTGGGACTTTCTTGTAGAACTCGTCAATTTGCTGCCTGTGGTGTTTTTTCTGATTGGGAGCTCAACCTGCAGTGATGATATATAGTGTCTGAGAAAATGTCTAACACATGTCCTTCCAGTGCCATTAGTGGACTTTGCAGGCAGAGATGATGGACAGTGCAGTAATGGGATGGGTGGACGGTTGGAGATGTGGACAGCAGATGGTGACATGCTGAGACGAGTCTTAATACAGGCACCAACACACAAGAACAGGCATAAATGAAAGACATTCGTATTCCTGTTTGTCTTTATTTCCTTTAACTCATTAAAATTTTTCTCCAGAGCACAATTCATTGCTTTTAATGTATTCTGAATGCGTGTCCATATTGTCCATATGTCACATTAAATGATTAGCATGTGAAATCAGATCTCTCAGGGTGCTAACATGTTTCATGCCACTATATAACAGAAGCATAATAGCTGAGTGTAATTTTCATGCAGCTCAGACTAGTAATTATGAATAGCATATAATATGATATAATAATTAACACTAGAGTACATTCTTTGAATTTAAAAAGACGACAGTCTTGAGAAACCATGTCCCTTAAAGAAATAATACATTACAAGCAATGAATGTGCTCCAGAGTAGTGCATCTACATTAGTGTCGGCCTTTTCACCAGAATGATTCCACACCCATCTGCGGTCCAGGACAGCATAACTGGCTTCCCTTCCACTTGGTGGATAGGAGACAGAATTCAGTTCCATTGCTTTCTGCTCATCATCCTCTATGATGCTATCCAGCTGATTTAACAGTGTTCTCCTCCAAGCGTGTTGAGATGTACAGCTATGCCTCTTTAGTGGTTCTTTAAAAATGTGCAGCAAACTCTTAGAGGAAACATATGCTGGCCATCACACTCCCAGTGTTGCATTCTGTGAGACCAAGTTAGTGAGTAGAACTGGTCTCGACTTAGAACACTGAGATCAGCAGACCAGCTTCTTAAATCTAGACTTAAGCAAAGGGTGGATTGGGCTTTTGCAATCATCGCCCTAAGCTCTGGAATGAACTACCCGTCAATGAACAGCAAACCCCCACATCGTCAGCTTTTAAATTTGATCTTAAATCTTATTTTTATTCCCTGGATTTTAACTCAGTTTAAAAGCCCGTTTTATTGTTCAACTATAACTTTTATTTCTCTGCCTCTCCTTTATAAATATGATTTATTTCTATTTTCTGTTTTTCAGTCCCAATTGTTAGTTGTATTTTTGGCTTTGTGTTTGTTTACATTTGGGCATTGTCTGTGTGGATATGTTTTAATTATTTTAATTTTATTATCTTCTGTATTGTTACGGCTGGTGGCCGTTATGGGCCACTGTTTTCAGTTTTTCCCCTGAGTTGGTTTTGTTTGGCTTTTATTTTGAAGCCGTCATGGCACATGTTTTGTAGTCCTTTGTAGTTCTTGTCCATGTGTTTGTCATGCGTTCCCCTAGTCCCACCTGCATTGTGTTCAGCCCTGATTGTCTGTGTATATAAGCCCTGTTCTGTTTAGCATTCCTCATGTCTCCATCGCCTCGTGTACTCCTGAGCTTCCCTGCCTGTTTCTTGTGTTT